>MU968307.1:3158636-3219167 GCA_034641835.2 Pinus albicaulis
GAAAATTCTGTTTCCCACCCCGGTTTTCAGTTTTCACCTTATTACTCCAAAATAATTAAATGCCCTTTCCCATATCCATACATTTAATAAACTGGAAAATAAATTTGCTGAAAACACAAATTCTGGAAATTTTTTTCAGAATGCTGAAAATGCAGAAATAAAATAACAGCAGTAACAAACAGTCATTCAACATATCATAACTCGGTAATTTTTGGTCAAGGTGACCCTGGAAAAACCCCCTACAACTCTTGGGGAAAACCAGTTCGAAAGCTCCTTCTTATTTCTGGAAAAATGCTTTTTACAGTGATAGAAATATTCAGCAAAATAAATAATCAGCAAACAGAGTTTTACAACTTATCTCTTTTTCCGTGCTTAACCACTGCCTCGGAAAACGCACAAACAGCAAAACAGGAACAATAATAAATGCTGTACGGATTTCTCGATTTTCGTGCCAAATAACAGCCTTAAATGTTGCTGTACGACTGCCTAGAAAGCGTGCAAGCTGTCAAAAAAACGTATCTGATTTACCTTGAAATGTATGCAAAGAGTACGGCCACTTCTTGTCTGACCTCCCTCAAATACACTCCTCGAAATCATGCAAATCTTGCAATGCAAATGTTAATACGAACAACATGCAACCTAGTTATGCAAGCCCTTCTTCCTCAAAATCGTGCCAAAATACGCATACAACGTAATGCTTCCAAAATTTCTTGAAAGCTAATCTTCTTGTCTTGCTGAAATGTTGCCTTGGAATGCGTGCCAAGCTGCTGCCTCCTTCTCCTCACTGCCCAGAAATCTCCCTTGCTCTCTTGCTCTCCTTCTCCCAATCTGCTCATGAAAGAATGAATGACATTTTCCTCCTTTTCCTCCTTTAACCTAACCCTAAGTGACTTTTGGGGAATCCCTAAATCCAATGGTTGAGATAGATTGAGATCTAGGGCTGAGATTAAATGCTCATTTAAATCTCACTTTCTATTTTTTAATTCACCCCACTTTAATAAAGACTCACTTAGTCTTTTATTTCCAAAGTCACTTTTTCCTTTCTAATTTTATATTGACTTTATTAAAGTCACTTTAAAATTAGACTTGACTTTATAACTTTATAAAGTCACATTAGTAACTTTATCACTTAAGTCACTTTTAAATTAGATTTAACTTTATAAAAAATTATAAAGTTACTTTAGGAGAAAAATTAAATTCTTTTGGACACTTTTCCCTAGGCCAAAGATCAAAGCCTTAGAGAACCACCTGTCCTCGGTACCAAATTTCAACACTCCCTCTTACCGAGGAAGGTGTTCCTCACCACACCCATCTTGTCTCTGAAGTAGACATGCTTGCCCCGTGGTAAGGCTTTGGTAAGAATATCTGCAACCTGCTCATCAGTGGGAATATACTCAAGCTTCACGGCTCCTTTCTGAACATAGTCTCTGATGAAGTGATATTTGATCCCGATATGCTTTGACCTGTCATGAAATACTGGATTCTCCGTGAGTTTAATGCAACTCTGATTATCACAGTAAATCACTGAAGGTCTCAACGGCTGACCAAATAAGCCAAACAACATCTTGTAAAGCCAGATGGCCTCACAACTAGCTAGACTGGCTGCCATATACTCTGCTTCCGCTGAACTCAATGCTACTGACTGCTGCTTTCGGCTGAACCATGACACAACTGCCGAACCCAACCCAAAACAGCACCCTGAAGTGCTCTTCCTATCAGAAGCACAACCTGCCCAATCAGAATCAGTGTAACCTGCCAATCTCACTCCATCCCCTTGCCTGTAGTCCAGACCATAATCCACTGTCCCCTGCAAGTACCACAAAATGTGTTTTGCAGCCACCCAGTGAACCTTCCTAGGCTCACACATAAACTGACTCATCGTGTTGACTGCAAAACAAATATCTGGTCTAGTGTTGACCAAATACATCAAGGAACCAATCAGCTGCCTGTACAATGTGGGATCCACCAACTCGGAATCAGAAGCATGAAGCTTCTTCCAGTTGGTGATCATCGGTGTCGACATGGGTCTACAATCCTCCATGTGGAATCTGCCAAGGATGTCCACAATATACTTCCCCTGTCCCAGGAAGAAATGCCCCTCCTCCTGCCACACCTCCAAACCCAAAAAGTAATGCATCAAGCCGATGTCCTTCATCTCAAACTCCGCCACAATATCTCTCTTGCAGTGCTCTATGAGTCTCTCTGCACCTGTAATGACTAAGTCATCCACATACAACACCAGAATGAGAGGCTCCTCACCTATCACAATATAGTAAAGGTTCAGATCTACCTCACTCTTTGTGAAACCCATCCCCTGCAAGTATGTATCTATCCTGGAGTACCAAGCTCTGGGAGCTTGCTTCAGGCCATAAAGGGCCTTCTTCAGTCTGCACACATGGGACTCCTTCCCATGCACCTCAAAGCCCTGTGGCTGCTCAATGTACACCTCCTCCTGTATGAAGCCATTGAAAAATGCGGTCTTCACATCCATCTGGTGGATCTTCCAACCCATCTCTGCTGCTATCGATATAATGGAGCGGATCGAAGTATATCGAGCCACGGGAACGAAGGTCTCCTCATAATCAACTCCCTCTACCTGGGAGAACCCTCTAGCCACAAACCTCGCTTTGAATTTCTCAATGCTGCCATCTGCAGCATGCTTTACCTTGTAAAGGCATCTGGAAGTAACCACGGATTTGCCCTCAGGCCTCGGCACCACCTCCAAACATCATTCTTCATGATAGAAGAATACTCCTCCTGCATGGCCTCTCTCCAGACCTGCTGGCTAGCTGCCTCCTCATAGCTAGAAGGCTCAGAGTCAAGGATGCTGGTAGCCATTGCCATGTAGCTACAAAACCTCTCAGGTGGTCTGCTCTCTCTGACCGGCCTCTTAGGCTCAGCAACAGATGTGGCATCTCTCAAGGTGTCCTGAAGCCACTTGGGCTTCCTCTTCACTGAGTGCACTTCTCCTGTCGGAGAATAAAACTCCTCCTCCTCAACATCAGGAGCCTGAACTCCTGACTGTCTGTCTGCTGTCCTCCTGCCTGCACCTGAACCTGTAGATGCTGAGGTACCGTGTGAACTGTCCATCAGTGGACTCCCCAGTGAACTGCTCTGTGGACTGCTCTGCGTGCTGCCCATAGCACCACCCCTCTGACTCTGCGAGCCACTCCCCACTGACGGACCTGACATCGTCATAGATGTACCTCCGGATCCTCCTGATCCCTGCCCACTGGATCCCTGTGACTGACTCAACTGCTGCTGAGGGTCTGGCTGATCCAGATACTCTAACTTCCGTGACCTCCTAAAGGCCCTGTCCTCCTCGAACTTCACATCCCGCCTGACAACAACTTTCCTCTGCGCAGGAATGTAAATCCGAAAGGCCTTGGAGGTCTCAGTGTAGCCCACAAAGATACCCTTCTCTGCGGTGGGCTCTAGTTTGGTCCTCTTCTCCTTGGGTATGTAGGAGTATGTAATGCACCCAAAGATACGAAGATGACCAATATCAGGCTTCTTCCCAGAAAAAGCCTCCTCCGGAGTCATGTGCCCCAAGGCACGATGCGGACTCTTGTTCTGCAAGTAAACAGCTGTGTTGCAGGCCTCTGCCCACAAAAACAATGGCAACCCCTGATCATGTAACATGGCTTTGGCAGCCCCTCCGATGGATCTGTTCTTCCTCTCCGCAACCCCGTTCTGCTGGGGGTTGTAAGGAACGGTGAGCTCCCTCCTAATGCCTGCCTCCGCACAATAGTCAACAAACTCTCCAAGGGTGTACTCTCCTCCATTGTCCGACCTCAGGGACTTGATCTTCCGACCTGTCTGTGTCTCCACAAGAGCTCTGAACTCCTGAAACCGCTTGAAGACCTCACTCTTGGTCTTGAAGAAATAAATCCAGGTCCTCCTGGAGTGATCATCAATGAATAACACATAGTACTCATATCCACTCAAGGAAACATGAGACATCCGACCGCTCACATCGGAATGAATCAAATCAAGTATCCCGGTCGCTCTGCTGTCACTGCTGGGAAAAGGGGATTTGGCAAACTTGCCCATCGCACATCCTCTGCAAGTATCAAAGTGATCAGTACTGAAATCTGGCACACCTGTAGTGATCTCCCGCAAAGTCCTCAAGGCTCCATGATACATGTGCCCCATCTTGCGGTGCCAAATCTCACACAACTCAGAACTGCTAGCTCTGCTGTCGGTACTACTGCTCAATGCCAAAAGGGGCTGGAATGCAAACTTGTACACCTTTGCATGGCGTACACCTATCACTCTAGCTGAATCAGCTAGAGTGCCCCTAGGATACATCAACACCTGTCCTCCCCTAAACAGTACCTCATATCCTCTGTCCTCTAAAGCTGAGACAGATATGAGGTTCTTCCTCATCCCTGGCACATAAAGAACATCTGACACTTTCAAGGGAGGTTTAGACTCCCTCTAAAATGTCAATGTTCCCACACCGACTGCTCTAACAACTCTGTCATCACCGAGTACTACCTCTATATCAGTGCCACTCTCTGAAAGCTCTGAGAAGTACTCACGGACTCTTGTCATGTGACGTGAAGCCCCACTGTCCACATACCAGATACCCGAAGATGCTCCGCTAATCGAGGGAAATGCATGCTCCCTCTGAACCTGTGTGGCAGGTACTCCTGCACTAGAAGACTCACACGCAATGAACCCAAACTCTCGGTCAAAGCGATCTGCAAAGTCCTCAACCTCTGCTGAAGCTGCCATGCTCTAGTTCTTCCCCTTCTTCTTCTTCTTCTCCGGACACACAACTGCATAGTGTCCCATCTTCTGACAATTCCAACACTTCACTTTGGAATAGTCCTTCTGTGAGTTATCCTGTTTACCTTTACCTTTGCCTTTGCCCCCACCATTGTTTGTGGAAGCCTGCTTCTTCCCTTTGCCTTTGCCCCCACCATTGTTTGTGGAAGCCTACTTCTTCCCTTTGCCTTTCTTGCGTCCTGCCAATAGTGCTACATCCTCATCCTGCTCAACTGGCTTGGCTGCCCCAAGCTGACCTTTCCTGATCTCTGTCTGAATGCAATCATCCCAAAACCTCTCCCATGTGGGAAGGGTCTCACGTGCACAAACCCCATCGGCAAAGTTCATCCATGAACTGGGGAGGCCATTCACTGCAATCCGCACCAACTCAGTGGGAGGAATGGCCTCTCCAATCGCTGCCAACTCATCTCTCACATTAGTAATCTTTGTGAGATATCCAGCTGCACTATCAGTCTTAGCCATCTTAATGTTCTTCAGCTTCTCCTTCGGGACCATTTTCCGGTTCTCATTGGTACTCTGGTAGAGGTTGGTCAATGCTGACCACATCCTCTATCCTCCAAAGCTGAGACGGATATGAGGTTCTTCCTCATCCCTGGCACATAAAGAACATCCGACACCTTCAAGGGAGGTTTAGACTCCCTCTGAAATGTCAGTGTTCCCACACCGACTGCTCTAACAACTCTGTCATCACCGAGTACTACCTCTATATCAGTGCCACTCTCTGAAAGCTCTGAGAAGTACTCACGGACTCCTGTCATATGACGTGAAGCCCCCACTGTCCACATACCAGAATATTCGAAGATGCTCCGCTAATCGAGGGAAATGGCGTTCTCTCCGAACCTCTATGGCGTATGACCCGCACCAGAAGACCGTCCAATGAACCCAAACTCCCAGTCAAAGCGATCCGCAAAGTCCTCAACCTCTGCTGAAGTTGCCATGCTCTGGTTCTTCCCCTTCTTCTTCTTCTTCTCCGGACACACAACTGCATAGTGTCCCATCTTCTGACAATTCCAACACTTCACTTTGGAATAGTCCTTCGGTGTGTTATCCTGTTTACCTTTACCTTTGCCTTTGCCCCCACCATTGCTTGTGGAAGCCTGCTTCTTCCCTTTGCCTTTCTTGCGTCCTGCCAACAGTGCTACATCCTCATCCTGCTCAACTGGCTTGGCTGCCCCAAGCTGACCTTTCCTGATCTCTGTCCGAATGCAATCATCCCAAAACCTCTCCCATGTGGGAAGGGTCTCACGTGCACAAACCCCATCAGCAAAGTTCATCCATGAACTGGGGAGGCCATTCACTCCAATCCGCACCAACTCAGTGGGTGGAATGGCCTCTCCAATCGCTGCCAACTCATCTCTCACATTAGTAATCTTTGTGAGATATCCAGCTGCACTATCATTACCCATCTTAATGGTCTTCAGCTTCTCCTTCAGGACCATTTTCCGGTTCTCATTGGTACTCTGGTAGAGGTTGGTCAATGCTGACCACATCTCATGGGCATTTCTCTTTCCTCTCACATGAGAAATGCAATGGTCCTTGATTCCGTCTAGAATCAGTCTCTTACCTTTGTTGTTCTTTCTGTTATATGCTGCCAACTGAGTAGCATCAGTAGGCACATTAACAGGCTGCTGTGTGGTATGAACCATGATATCCCAGACTTCTGCCTCCTCAAAGATACTCTGCATTCTCTCCTTCCAAACACTGTAATTTGTATGCCCATCCAGCCTATCCTCCACCCTCAATCCCAAAGACATCCTGCTGTCCTAAAACTGAAAAATAACACTGCTGTAGTAAAGGTAAAAATCTGTTGTTTGTGAAAAATCAGTTTGCTGGAATTTTCTGAGTGAAAAATCAGCAAGCTGTAATTTTCTTCCTTGCTGTCCCAAACTGCCCTTCAGCACTCAACCTCTGATACCATGTAGAAAATTCTATTTCCCACCCCGGTTTTCAGTTTTCACCTTATTACTCCAAAATAATTAAATGCCCTTTCCCATATCCATACATTTAATAACTGGAAAATAAATTTTGCTGAAAACACAAAGTCTGGAAATTTTTCAGAATGCTGTAAATGCAGAAATAAAATAACAGCAGTAACAAACAGTCATTCAACACATCATAACTCAGTATTTTTGGTCAAGGTGACCCTGGAAAAACCCCCTACAACTCTTGGGGAAAACCAGTTCGAAAGCTCCTTCTTATTTCTGGAAAAATGCTTTTTACAGTGATAGAAATATTCAGCAAAATAAATAATCAGCAAACAGACTTTTACAACTTATCTCTTTTTCCATGCTTAACCACCGCCTCGGAAAACGCACAAACAGCAAAACAGGAACAGCAATAAATGCTGTACGGATTTCTCGATTTTCGTGCCAAATAACAGCATTAAATGCTGCTGTACAGCTTGCCTAGAAAAGCGTGCAAGCTGTCCAAAAATCTGTTGTACGATTTCTGCCTTGAAATGCGTGCCAAAGGTACAGCCACTTGCTGTACGGCCTCCCTCAAATTTGCTCCTCGAAATCTGTGCAAATCTGCAGTGCAAATCTGCTGTACGGCTGCTGTACGGCCCTTCTTCCTCAAAAATCGTGCCAAAATCTGCCTTGCTGTGTGCTAAAGCTGCTGAACTGTCTTGCTGAAAATGTCTTGCTAAAATGCTGCCTTGGAATGCGTGCCAAGCTGCTGCCTCCTTCTCCTCACTGCCCAGAAATCTCCCTTGCTCTCTTTCTCTCCTTCTCCCAATCTGCTCATGAAAGAATGAATGACCTTTTCCTCCTTTTCCTCCTTTAACCTAACCCTAAGTGACTTTTGGGGAATCCCTAAATCCAATGGCCGAGATAGATTGAGATCTAGGGCTGAGATTAAATGCTCATTTAAATCTCACTTTCTATTTTTTAATTCACCCCACTTTAATAAAGACCCACTTAGTCATTTATTTCCAAAGTCACTTTTTCCTTTCTAATTTTATATTGACTTTATTAAAGTCACTTTAAAATTAGACTTGACTTTATAACTTTATAAAGTCACTTTAGTAACTTTATCACTCAAGTCACTTTTAAATTAGATTTAACTTTATAAAAAATTATAAAGTTACTTTAGGAGAAAAATTAAATTCTTTTGGACACTTTTCCCTAGGCCAAAGATCAAAGCCTTAGGGAACCACCTGTCCTCCGGTACCAAATTTCAACATCGCCTTTAGGGATTTAGGGTTTTACAGGTTTTTCATTAAAAATCAATTTTTCAAAGGATACATGGTTGAAAAAACACTGGAAGTTCCAGGATTCATTTCGTTCAAGATTCATGCCATTCTCCAAGGGATCCGTTTCATGGGGCTCATAATCCATTTCCAATTCCACTTCCATGATGGATCCTGGCAGATCCAGATCCATATCCATAGATCCTACGCACAGCGAGATAAGGTAAGATAAGATGCAGATCTGGTAACACGGTATTTTTGTTCCTAGTGACAAAGCAGTATCCAAGCCAATGTGGGGTTCCCTGCCAAAATTGCCCTGGAGATCCAACTGCATCGCCAAAGTAGAGCTTTTTTGGAGAACATGAGTCCCAAGTGCAAATGAACATGGACGTGAACCATTAGCTAGCTTTCTGGATTCCTGCTTGGTACTTCTAAGAAAGGCTAAGAGAATTTTTCCTTCCAAATATGTTATTGTCAATTAAAATGGAGAAATTTCACTCTTTGCCAGATCATTTGCTAAAAATCAAGAATATTCAAAATCAATTGACAAGAAAATGGAAGAATAAGATATGGTGATTATAACATCAACAAATTTCCTTCTTCCTATACAAATTCTAGTGAGACCTTGAACATTACTAGTACTGATAAAGATTTGACATTTGAACAGCAACAAGAGAAGTGGAAAAAGCAATTTGGGAATAGTCATGGGATTAAACCTTTTGAGGTAGAACTTGCAGCGAAGTTTAAGAGCAAGGGCATTAAACAGACCAAAAAAATGATATTATCTCTTCCGAGTCAGGTAAAAGTAGAAAAGCAAGTAAATATTTTTGCTACGGAAAATTAGGACGTATAAGAAGAGTTTGCACAACCCAAAGCATTCTTCCGATGATTAATCCAAAAAGACACATGTTGACTTGGAAAAACACAAGGAGTATGAAAAGTTCTATGCATTTGTGGCTAAAAAAAAATATTCAGAGTGGTAAGATTGATTGGTATGTTGATTTAAGGGTGTCTAGACATTTTATTAACGCTATTGATTTTTATGCTGATTTTGATGAGGACAAATCAATGTTGCATGAAACAGGAGCGTTTTTTTTTAAGTGAAGCATTGGAAGCATCATTTTCCTAGATTCAATGAAGGAGCTAAGATTCAACCCACAGTTTCTTTCCTTCAACCTTAGATGGTAGAAGAGCAAGGCTTCGATTCTCTTACACAGCAACTCCCACCCCCCACAATCGTACAGTCAAATACCTTCACAATACCCAAGGACTCTAACAGTGAGACGATGGCCCAATCCCCTCACCCCTCAGTCATTGAGATCAAGATATCTTGACATCGTCTCCATCTCTCTCTTGCTAAACACTACAGTGTTCAAGTTTATAATCTCAAACTCTCCAATTGTATCATTGCACTTTTGTTGCTATTATATATCTTTTGTTTAGACTTAGTCATTCATTTAACAATGCACCTTTTGTTGTCTTTGTCTTTTTTTCAACATTACCTAGGAGTTGCATTAGCACTACCATAATAAAATTTCTGTATATGTTTTAACTTTTGTGGTCACTTGTTGGACACTAATAAGATTATCTCATGTTATCTTTATCTATCCAACCTACTACTATTCACTTGACTCTGACAATTATTCCTCTTATTGCATGTGTTGACTACCAAAGATGCTACCAACTGTTTTTAATCTATCAATGTTAATTTTCCTACGAACCTACAATCCATTAACCTAGCAATTTTGAGCATGTATGCTTCCACAGCATGTCACCATTGTGAATGTAGCTTTATGGATGTTTACACTGTGGAGATTTACAAATGTCTGACGTTTCAGGTGGACTCACCACCCATCTTCATGGACAAGCAAATCTTGACTTTCGGAAAAGAATGACAAATCGTTTATAAAGCGATAGATAAGTGCCAATAATACTGAATGAATGCAGACCACAGATATACTGAATGAATGCATAGCTAGGTTCTTAACATTAACTAGTGAAAGCAAAATATAACCAATCTCACAAAAGAAAATGACACCATAGATTCTGCCCAATCAAATCAGTTCATTAAAATTCTTCACAACCTTCATGGACTCCTGTACTGGGATAATGGCTCAACTGAGGAAACTACATGTACATCAACTGGATCTGATCCAGTTAATCAAGCATTCCTTAGAAGACCTAGATCTCCTTGCTACCCCCTTCCTCGGATCCAACACACAAGATAGCCACACCCACTAGATGCCTCTCTCAATCTTGTGTTGTTGTATGCTATGTCTTCTCCTTCTTAGCCTTGCTTTTATAACTTTTCATTAAGCTAATACCTAACCCTAATCTCCAAAGTGATTGTTGGCCAGATTAGATCTCACCACACTTGATATCAAGGGTTGAAATTGAAACATAATCACTAAAGTAACTTTACTTTTACTAAGCTTATCTTACCTCAATTAGCCAATATAATAATTATGTGCTTTTTCCAAGTTACAACTGCAACTTGCTTACACTAGAGCAAGTGCCTAAGGAGATCTTGGGCAACTTCTGCATGCCTAGACACTTTTGCCTCTGCAGAAGTACCTACCTGAGCTACAAACATCAACAAGCAATCCATCTTTGAAGTGAGAATTAAATCTATAGGTGACCCTTGTACATACATGGAAGGACTTAACCTTATACTGAAATGAGATTAGAAACCTATCTAAGGGTTTGAAGCTAGCAACGAGATAGAAGTGTCCAAAACATTTGTGACACAAGGAGATTTCAAGGTAGTGATATTGAACATAACCACCTCTATGACATCTTTGAGAAAGTAGGGTATTAAAACCTCAATTCAAACTTATTCTATTACCTTAAATTAGCAATATGCTCAAATTTAACCATAGACATCACAAAATTTAAATTGCTCCATATTTAAACATAGGGAGATGGAAGCAGGGTATTAACTTTCCCTCCCCCTTAGCATAGCACCAACCTCAGTGCAAGCTTCTTCCTTTCCTAATGTAGCAAGATGGGGCATTGTAACAACTCCTATATTGTATGCAACAATGAAATTGCTCCTAATAACTTTTGAATCCAAAAACATGGCAAACACCTATTCCAACTATACAAAGAAATGCTAATTAACATATCCATTAAATGCAAATCATATTTATGTGGAATATTTACCGAAATGGAAAATTGATGCATATCAATCCATGATATTATACTTAAAATATAACATCATCATAATACTCACTTGTATTCTTATTACGCACATTGGCTTATCTCCATTCTAAAAAGAGGACCCCATCCCATCAAGCTATAAATCTAGTAAGACCTCACTAAGGCAACGCAACTGTAAATTTTCGTAGATATTCTATGCTTGATGCAACTTTACTTTTATTCCCAATATCAAACAGCAATCACATAAACAAGAAAGTAAAATGCTGATAGAGCATACCAATAGATCGACAGAAGACAAGCCAAAATTACACTTAACTTGATTAGCAAAATATGTGTTGTGGTGTGTTACGACGATCAACAGGATGCTTCAACCAGCAAAGTCTCTACACGGTCAGCCAACCAGAATGTGTCACACAACCCTCTCAGACAACTCTACAACAGTCAACCCAAAGTCAATGTTGTCCAGTCAACGGTCAACGCAAAAACAGCAGCAGCAAAAGTCAACGCATCCAGGTCAAAGTCAACATCCAGCTTCAACTTATATGCCAAAAAAACGGACTGCAGAAAACAGAATTTTGGGAGAGTTTGGGGTCAGTTTGACCATGCGTTGACCAAAGTCAACGCTGGTCAAATTTGCGCTGAAACCCTAGGTCAAAACCAGAAAATCCTTGCTGCATTTTTCCCACATGTGAGAGAAGAAGAGCCTCCAAGATGATGATCGAACCAATCAGATGACGAGAGAGAATGTGTGATGAGTGATGGTGAAAATGACCTCCAACTTTGACCTATATATATCCATCAATGAAGGTGTGTGACACATCTGTTGGGGCTTCAAGCCTACATTACAATTATGGCTAACCTTGCACATAAGTGGAATTAATTCATAATAAATGTTTTGCTCATCGGATCAAGATGATCTTTAGATCGATCTTGCACCTCTCTGAAAGAGGAGTCCAATAAAAATATTGGCATCTTCATTTGAGCATCACAACATGGAGTTTGGATCTAGTTGTCCAAAATTAACACTCGTCTCAACTAGGGAGAACTCCATCCACCTGTGCCATCCAAACATCGTGCGTCATCCCGCCATAACTTACTTTGTTGGCTTCTTTATTTCAGAACAAAAAGGTGAGTCACAAAGACATCACTCCCAGCTGACAAATTTAGCTCAGAGGTCCGAAACCTCTATAGGACTCAAAGGAGTCACATACCAACACGAAGTTGGTTTAACTGACCCGAAGTCAGTTGGAGGTCTGAAACCTCACTAGACTTGATCCGAGATCAAGTGGTTGGACACATGCCATCCTAGACATAGAGAGTACGGCATTCTCCGATGCGTCCATTGGTCTTTGCTACTGGTCTCTAGCTTTTCCCACCTCATTGGCCAAATGAGAGGTACTTCCCATGGGTCTGGGTCTCCTTGGGTAGGATGCATGCAGGGCATAGATCATGAGAGGTGAACCAAGTCAATATCATAACGCTGGGGCAGAAGCACACCAACAAGGTTCGGCAAGCCTAGCCCTGTGGTTGCTTATAGCTCCAAGAAGCTATCCCCAAGGCCCCCTGGAGCTCCCAGAGCTCATCGTCCAACAGGACCCTCAACATAGGGTCGTTCCACGATACCAAGATTCTCACGGAAGGTTAGGAACTTGACCTTCCCTAAGGGCTTTGTGAGAATATCCGCGACTTGCTCATCAGTTCCTATATGATCGAGCCTTACGACGCCTCACTGTACCATATCCCGGATAAAGTGGTACCTGATATCAATATGCTTGGATCAATCGCGGAACATAGGATTCTCGGACAACCGAATCCCACTTTGGTTATCACAAAGGATAACGGTGGTATCTAGCACATGCCTGAACATCTCACTGAAGAGATTTCGCAACCAAACTGCTTCACAACAGGCCATACTCGCTGCAATGTATTCGGCCTCAGCGGTGCTCAAAGCCACCGACTTCTGCTTCCTACTCATCCAAGATATCAAAGCAGACCCAAGTGTGAAGCAGCATCCAGATGTGCTCTTGCGATCCACCACACTAACATCCCAATCGGCATCAGTATATCCATGGAGTGTCACACTCCCGACAGTGTATCTCAACCCATGGTTTATTGTGCCCTGAAGATATCTCAACAGATTCTTGGCACCAACCCAATGAATGTGAGGAGGATCAACCATGTGTTGACTCGAACTGTTCACTGCAAAACATACATCTGAACGGGTGTTCACTAAGAACATCAGGGCCCCTACGAGTTGACGATACTCAGTAGGATTTGCTAACACGGGCCCGTCAGCACTGCCACTCAACTTCTTAAAGTTGAGCTCCATCGGTGTCGACACGGACTTACAATCCACCATTCCAAATCTTTCCAGCAACTTCACAATATATTTTCCTTGAGAAAGGAAAATCTCGCCAGGTCTCTGCCAGACCTCCAAGCCTAGGAAGTAATGCATCAGTCCTAGGTCCTTCATCTCGAACTCAGAAGCGAGCTCCCTCTTACACTGATGAATGAGAGGGCCAGCACGTGTCAGGAAGAGATCGTCCACATACAGCACCAGAATGAGAGGCTTTTCTCTATCAACCTTGAAGTAAAGGTTTGAATCAGCATTACTACGAGTGAAGCCCAGCTTCATCGGGTAGCTATCTATCCTCTCGTACCAAGCCCTAGGAGCTTGCTTCAACCCATAGAGGGCTTTCTTCAACCTGCAAACATGGGTGTCTCGATCCTGGACTTCGAACCCCAAAGGTTGCTCCACATACACCTCTTCCTTTATTGCACCATGCAGAAATGCGGTCTTCACAGCCATCTCATGAAGATTCCATCCTTGCGTAGCAACAGGGGCTATGGTAGATCGAATAGTGGTATATCGAGCCACAGGTGCAAATATATCATCATAATCTACGCCTTCCTTTTGAGAGAAGCCACGGGCAACGAATCTTTCTTTGAACTTTTCAGCAGTACCATCAGATCCATGCTTGATCTTATAGAGCCATTTCGAGGTGACAACTGCTTTATCCTCTGGTCTCGGAACCACATCCCAGACATCATTCTTCATAATGGACTCATATTCTTCGTGCATAGCATCCTTCCAGACTTGATGCTTTACGACTTCTTCAAAAGATCCAGGCTCAGATTGTACGATTGTACTCATGGCTACTAGATACCCTTAGTATCTATTCGGCTTCTTGCTTTCACAGAATGTCCCCCTTGGGGCCATATGTCCCTCGACATCCTCGAGAGTATCCCTGAGCCATGATGGTCTTCTCTTCATTGAAGGAGGTGGATCAATAGGTTCCATCGGTCCTTCAACATCGGGCATCGTCTCATCCTTCAGTTCTTCCTGATTTCCAGACCTTACTTCATGATCTTCCTCAGAATTCGGAAGATTGATTACTTTCTTGAGGGAAGCATCTTCGTCAAAGGTAACATCATGGCATATCTCCACCTCTCTTTGACCAGGCACATAGACTCTATAAGCCTTCAAAGTTTCACTATAGCCCACAAACATTCCCTTTTTCCCAAAAGCATCCAACTTGCTCCTCTTCTCTTTCGACACATGAAAATAAATGGGACAACCAAAAACTCTAGAATGAGAGATGTCAGGTTTCTTACCAGAGAAAACCTCTTCGAGAGTTTCGGAGTCCAGAGCGGAATGTGGGCATCAGTTTTGTATGTACACAGCAAGGTTCGCAGCTTCTCCCCACAGAAACTTCGGAAGACCTTGGTCACATAGCATGGCACGGGAAGCTTCCACAATGGTCCTGTTCTTTCTTTCAGCAACGCCATTTTGCTCAGGAGTATATACGGTTGTGGTCTCCCTCTTGATGTCAGCTTATCTGCAAAAGTTATTGAACTTGTTCATCTCATATTCAGCGCCATTATCGGTCCTCAAAACCTTGATCTTCTTCCCTGTTTGATTTTCCACCAAGGCTTTGAAAGTACGAAACCACATGAAAGCCTCATCCTTCTTCTTCAAGAAGTATATCCAAGTTTTGTGAGAGAAGTCATCTATGAACATCATATAATAAGAACATCCTCTCAAGGATGTTACGGGCAGAATACTAGACAAATCAAAATGTATCAATTGCAAGACATCAGATGTCTTTGTGACACTTGAGAGGAAAGGTCCCCTTGTATGCTTTCCTACGGCACAACCCTGACATACACCTTCATGATCATTTTTGAACTCGGGCATCCCCGTCACCACCTTCCTTGCTTCGAGAAGGGCTTTGTAATGAAGGTGTCCAAACATCTGGTGCCATAGTTCAATCTGTCGGATAGTATCACATGTCATCGCTCTCAGTGGACTTCCTCCAACTTGGTAGAGTGAATCAACTCTAAACCCAATCGTGATAGCTTCCTTGAAGCTCTTCTTCCAAATGCATACCTTCCCATCAACGAATTCCACATTGAAACCTTTGTCTTCCATGGCCGAAATAGACACAAGGTTCTTCTTCAAATCAGGTACATATAGTACATCTTGCAAACGAAGGACTTGACCTTGAGATAAGTGGAGGGTCACAGTCCCTGTCCCTTTCACGGGATATGTGGCATTATCTCCAAGAATAATTTTCAGATTAACATCCTTTTCAACCAAATCAGAAAGTGCTTCCTTAAACCCAGTGAGATGCCTTGAGGCACCACTATCGATCAACCAGACGTCCATAGTGTCGGGTGGAGATGCAACAGAGAGGGCAAATACAAGAATGAATTCATTTCTTTTATCATCAACAACATTAGATTCCTCATACCTGGAATTCTCGACCTTTTGAAAGATTGCCCATTTCCATTGCGACCAGAGGGAGCCTTCCTCTTTTCTTTGAACTTGTTGTTCCTTTGATTTCCATTCCTCCAGTTGTTGTTGTTGTCATCATCCCCAAGAGAATCCTTCTTATTAGGGCATTCTCTAGCATAGTGGTCGGTCTTGTTACATGTGTAACATCTTCCTTTCCTTCCTTGGGCCCCTGCTCTTCCATGGTTCCTCGGACCACCATTGTTTTTCTTCTTAGCACGAGCAGTGAAGGCAACACTACCTTCATTTTCATATTCCTTCATTCTTGTTTCCTCTTGTACACATCTTGATAATACTTCATCAAAATCAGGTATCACATTGTTATTGAGAATGGTAGTATTGAATACATGCCATTCGGAGGAGAGACCTCCAAGTGCGGTGAGAACCATTTCTCGATCAGCTATTGTTTCCCCAATGGCCAGAAGATTATTTCTGATTTCGATCAACTTCAGAAAATAAGATTGAACGGATTCATCCCTACCTTTCTTTAGATTCTTCAGTTGGTTCTTAAAGAAAAGGACTTGATTTGCATTGTTGGCCTTGAACATGTTGACCAACTTATCATACATCTTCTTGTATGTGTGTAGCTCAGAGATGTAGGCAACTAGACTCTTATGAATTGAATCCTGGATCATCAACTTTGCTTTGATTTCCCCCTTCTTATATTTTGACTTGGTGGCAGCAGGTGCAGATGATGGAAGCTCTTGGATTTTACCTTGCACATAGCCCATGACATCTTGGTCTTCCAACATTAGATCCAAAGTCATCTTCTAGGCATGGAAGTCTTCCTTCCCAGTCAACTTGTCATCAGCTTTGAAGCCATTATAGTTTGAGGTACCCATGGCTCCTTGACAAATGCTCCTTCTTCGGTGATTGTTCTCAATACAAACTTGGGCTTTGTCTTCACCTCAGCTCTGATCCCATATAAATTTTGGTAGATGTTCTATGCTTGATGCAACTTTACTTTTATTCCCAATATCAAACAGCAATCACATAAACAAGAAAGTAAAATGTTGGTAGAACATACCAATAGATCAACAAAAGACAAGCCAAAATTACACTTAACTTGATCAGCAAAATATATGTGTTGTGGTGCATTACAGCAATCAACAGCATGCTTCAACCAGCAAAGTTTGTACACAGTCATCCAACCAGAATGTGTCACACAACCCCCTCGGACAGCTCTACAACGATCAACCCAAAGTCAACAAAAGTCAATGTTGTCCAATCAACGGTCAACGCAAAAACAGCAACAGCAAAAGTCAATGCAGCTAGATCAAAGTCAACATTCAGCCTCGATTTCTGTGCCAAAAAATGCAAATTGCATAAATCGGAAATTTGGGAGTTTGGGGTCAATTTGACCATGCGTTGACCAAATTCAATGTTGGTCACTTGGTCAAAACCAGAAAATCCTTGCTACGTTTTTCCCACGTGTGAGAGAAGAAGAGCCTCCAAGATGATAAGAGAGAATGTGTGATGAGTAATGGTGAAAATGACCTCCAACGTTGACATATACATATGCATCAGTGAGGGTGTGTGACACATCTGTTGGGGCTTCAAGCCAACTTTACAATTCTGGCCGACCTTGCACATAAGTGGAATTCAAAATAGATATTCTGCTCATCGGATCAAGATGATCTTTAGATCGATCTTGCACCTCTCCGAAAGAGGAGTCCAATAAAAATATTGGCATCCTCATCTAAGCATCACAACATGGAGTTTGGACCTAGTCCAAAATTAACAACAACTCATCAAAAATACCATACCATTAGCAAATTCAATATGAGATGATCAAGACCCAACATGGGGTTTCAACATTGACATAGTGGTATCAGACACATGACGTAGAGCTCATTGGTAGCTAAAAGACTCTCATAGTAAATATAGAATGAGCACCAACTTGCAAAGAAATCACATGTCTACCATGATAAACAAAATATTCATTGGGAACATATCATATTAACACACATGTCCTTGCCTAACAATGTAGCATCCTCCCCATTCTCTCAAGCTCACAGATAATGAAACCTCTCTTGTAATCAACATATAACATGAAAAACAACCTTGCAATGTGATCACATGTCTCCCATGATCAACAAAATATTCATTAGGTAAATATCATATCAACACATTTGCCCTAGCCCAACAAAGTTGTATGCACGTATGTAATTAATTAGGTCTAGCTCGAGAAGTTGAGAGGAGTGTTATCCTCCCTACACAAGTTAAGTTTTTGGAAGTTACATGTGGAGCTCTTAATCAACATATTGTTGACAATGTCTCAAGCTCCTGTGGAATCTAGTTACCTATGTATTGAAATTCATCCTTGAAATTAGAAGTGCTGCTCAATGAGTTTACAAAAGAAGTCTACCTCACAAAAGAAAGAAAAATGCATATGCTTATGTAATCACATATGTCCTCACTCAAAAAAATAGAATTAGAATTGCTCGATGCGTTTCCAAAAGAAGTCTATTGCACATAAGGAAAAAAAATGTATATGCTTATGTAATTACATTTGTCATCTCTCAAAAATTATCATCTCATGTACATGAGCACTATACAATCAACCTAGATCCATCTTAACCCCCAAATCTATCAAGCGTCGTGCAAAAATTGAGGAAATGTTTGCACCTTGAGAGATTTGCTCCCTATCAACTAGAAGGGTTAAGATGGATCTAGGACAGATCATTATAATGTTCTTTCAATGTTGAACAGTGTTAACACCTATGTTGCACGGGTACCCGCACCCAGGGGTAGGGTTCCCGCACCCGCACCGGGTTCCCGTCCCCACGTACCGGGTGCTGGGACGAGTTCTTCTCAGAAGAACCCTGAAGAACCCGGTTCTTCATGGAAGAACCCGAAACGTCCAACTCAAAAACAGGGTTCTTCGGGTTCTTTTCGGATTCTTTTAGGGTTCTTCGGGTTCTTTTAGGGTTCTTCAGCGACGGAGAACCCCGAAAATGGGTTCTTTTCAGGTTCTTCGGGGGGCAATTTAGGCTAATTTTTTTTATTTTTTAATCAAAATTTGACTATAATCTAATTTTTTTTAAAATAAAATTTAAGATTTTTTTATTAAAATTAAAATTAAATAATTTATAAGTTAATTATAGTCTATTCTTAAGGCGATTTTTTTTTTAATTCAAAACTTAAATTAATTTATTAAATATTAAAAAATAAAAACGTAAAAACTAAAAATTAAAATTAAAATTTAAAACTTTAAAATTAAAATTAAAATTTAAAACTTAACTCATAAACTTAAAAACTAAAAATCAAATTAAAACTTAAAAATAAAAATTATAAGTTATAAGTTATAACACTAAAGTTAAACGGTAAACCTAAAGGCTAAGATCGACCAACCCTAAGAAGTTAACTGTTAGAACTATACCACTACAACCGAACTATAGTCTATCGACTATACCACTGCAACCAATAGACGCAAGAAGAAGGATCCAATTGATTGGTGGTGGCTTCATGGTGTTGATGCTCCTGAGTTGCAGCAGTTTGCCATATGGTTACTTGGACAGGTAACTAGTTTGGAGTTCCTCATCTTATTTCTCATTTAAATTTTTGTATTGGATTTTCAATTTTCATTTTAGCTTTTCTTTTTAAATTTTTAATTAATTTAATGGGCTTCCCCTATTTTTCCAGGTAGCTAGTTCTTCATCTTGCGAGAGGAATTGGAGTACTTATGCCTTTATCCATTCAGTAAAAAGAAATAGGTTGGGCTCAAAGAGGGCAGAGAACTTAGTGTACATTCATAGCACACTTCGTCTCATATCTCGAAAAGACCCTGGGTACAAGGAGGGTCCTTTCAAGAGATGGGACCAATACACAGATGATGCTATGTGTGTGGATGAGGAAATACAACCAGATGGCTTTATTGAGCTACCTTCAACTGTTATGGATGAGCTGGAGGCTCAAGATGAGAGTGATTCCTACCTTGAGAGCATGCTGACTGAAGATCTAAGTGATGTTGATGACGTGGATGCTGATGATGTGGCTTGAGGAAGCCATTGTTCACTATTTTAAATTTTTATTTGAGTATTTTGAAATTTCCTAGTTCATGTTTGGAGATGTCTTGACTCTTTGCCCTTAAGGGAAATTTTGAATGTAGTATGACAATGGACATATATCGTGACTTTTATAACTTATTAAGTTATTTAATATTATCATGATTCATATTATATATATCATTATGTGAATGTTGAATGTTCATTGTTCAATGATGTGCATGTTTAAATCTTTGAAGTTTAAACTTTAATTTTTAAATCAAAAATATTTTATTTTTCTTGTTTTATACAAATTCACATATATAAATTATAATTTATATATAATATTATATAATATAATATATATATATAGTATATACCCCCAACGCACCCACGCACCCTGTTTCAAAAAGTGCCGTCCCCGTCCCCGCACTCACGTTTCCTGGCAACATAGGTTAACACTTGTTTTCTTTTACTTTTCTTAAATTACAACCATGTAATGAATCAATTATAACATTGTAGTACTTTATTCTTGAAATTTCTTTTGTCACTTTAAGTTGTAATATATAGAATGTTCATAGGAGTAAGAGAAATTTATTTTTTTGTTTTTCATTGACTTAACTTTATACTCTGCAATTACAACAAATAAATTCTTGAAGATGCATTTTCTTGACAATAGTAAGAACTTACCCTTATCATTGTTCTCTTTTGTGTGACTAATTGTTCATGGTAGAGATATTGCCCTGTAAATGATATTCTAGCATCATTAGTCTCTTAATCTTTGCATAACCTGGAAAGGAACCCTAAAAGAATTAATATATGTATTGTTGATGTAAGATTCATAACCTAGAAAGAAACCCAAAGAGAGATATTCTAGCATCATTAGCTTCTTAATGCTTTTATTTGAGCTTAAGGGAAACAGATTTGGAAAACAAAGGTGAAGGATGCACGAGATGACTGAAAGTGCATATGTACAATGATTTACACATTGAGGTCCATTTCACTCGCATAAATGAGCTTCCTGTGGTGCCCAATATCTTCAGACAAATGCATCCATTTGATCTTAAAGAAAGGTGATTTGGAAAAAATAAATGTAAAGGACGGACAGTAAGAGATGATGGAACCTATGGGAAAATTTCATGTTTGGTGACTAGCATAGCCACGTGACTTGACTTGGGAAACAGCTAAGTGAGGCTATTGAGTAAGAGTGTAATTCAAAATCACAACAAACTTGACAAAAACATTGCAAATTAAAAGATTGAAAAAGAGCACCCCATATAATACAGAGAGTACAGACTGGAAGTTAGGCATCATTTAGTGACCAACACAACCACATGACTTGGCTTGACGAACAACTAAGTCAGGCATTGGAGCAACAGCACGACGTAGACCCATAACAAATTTGACCAAAACTTTGCAAATAAAAAGATTGTAAGCCAGCTACATCCCCATTGTAATAATCCCAGATTGGGGGAAAGGCTTGCTTGCCACATTGTGATAAGAGGGAGTTAGTCAAAGTATGTTATAAAAAGCAGGATTTCAGTGTCAGGCCAATAGAATCCACATGCCAAGTACTTGGAAAAATCAATTAGTCATGTTCCATTGATGACCAAGCAATGAAATGACTGTTTCTACCCACGCCCAAGCTGTTGCAAAACCCTAGACCTAGCACTTAATCATGGAAGAAGCTAATGTCGGGACAAACCGGAGGTGATTTGACACCTCCAGTCCTCCCTTTCTGGCACGACCCACTCTGGCACAACTCACCTCTATTTTTGGAAATTCTTCCGTTTTCAGCCCCACTAATTTCTGGCACCCTCTTCCCACCGTCCTCCCGTCCTCCACCACCCTCACCTGCCCCCCACTGCAGCATTGAATACATCCGGTATGGGGAATTCGAATTTGTAAATTTCTTCACACACAGCACAGCTTGACACCCCCTGCATTCAGACAGCTCCATCAGCCGCAACACACAGCACCTGCACCACTGTAGGTATGTAATTCTTACATGGAAAGGGAGTTCTGTTAAGTTTTATTTTAAAACAAATTTTGTGTGGGTTAACTGAGAAGTCCCATTTTTGTGTGATCCTGGGATAAGTTGCCAAAGCAAATGAGTTTCAATCTCTTGACCTCAACATACGAGGAAAGAATACCAGAGTCTCTGGGTTCGTCCAAGCAATTGCGATATATTGCTCTTAATGGAAATCGTTTCATTGGGGAAATCCCATCGAATTTGGCAAAGATTCTGTCCTTAAATACATTATATCTCAATGGAAATAATTTATCAGGCACAGTCCTCTGTCATCCAAGAAAATAGAGGCCGATAAGCATTTGATTTTATTCTAGTATACTTGTTTAAGCTTTTATAAATTTTTAGATACTTGTCTTATACATGATTTTTAAATGGTGGACTGAAGGTGTCACTGCAGCCCCAGATGCTGCTCTGCATCATGAGCATCTTCTCTCAACATGCTCTTTGTCATAAGAGAGCTAATTTAGGGCTCAAACTTGATATGGATCAATATTTGTTATACTAGATCGTTCTAATTTGTAGATATATGAGGTCTGTTCAATACTCTTTCTTTTTTTAATTTGAAAGATTAGAATCTTTTCTGGAGAAATACAGACCTTAGTCCCCTACTCACCAGCATTTTAAGCATTCCAAGTGAGTATGCTGGTAACTTGGAAGTGCCTTGTGGATTTCTCCCATCCTCCCCAGTTTCCTTGATTGAGGATGGCAGTAACGAGATTTGATTTGGAGAGCTCCATGAATTTTCACACATATCCCTCGGGGCTTTGACATATCAAAATCTGTTTTTATTCCTTTTCTATAGTTTTCACTAGGAATGGGCAGAATTCTGTTTATCAATTGTAACTCCCCATGTTGTCAAGGCCAGTTGTTAAACCAGGGTTGACTGCCATTAGAATATGCTAGTATAGTGTCTCGGATTCTTCACATATTCTCTATCATTTTGGTATGATGTAATGTACAACAATAGATATGATATTAAGAAGATACAAAATAAAAATGTCATGGATCCTTCTTGTTTTCACTACAAAATTTAATATTATGTACTATTTTTGCAAATACAATTTCCCCACTGAGTGATGCCAAGCAGTTAATAAACATGAACTGCCAAAGAAAATTTAATTTGAGGATAATATGCAAGACTTGCATTTATTTGGAAGACGCTAGTTCACTGTCTTCGGTGAAAACTGGACATTTACATCATGGATTTTGAAATGAAAAAGCCAAAATATGGAGTTTCATTGCAACACAACTACAGTTTAGTTGATTTTGATGAACACATACTTTTCAAAATTGATTCATAACACTTAATCAGAAAGTAGCTGATTTATAATATCATACATTGCCTCTATTTTTTATTTTTCTTCCATTGCTAAATTTCTCTGTTTTTGCATTGTAGAAAGTTGTTACCACGCAGGCTTTGGAATTCATACAAATGTGGAAATCCAATAGGGCCAAAAGGCAAAGTCTCCATAAGCCTTTACTTAGCTTTACTGCAAAGGGACCTTGGGGTTAAAAGCAAAGAGGTAATATTAGTAAAAACTTGAAAAAATTGTAAGTCGATTTTAATATAAACTTGAAAGTGTTATGAATTAAACAGAAAGAATAGGGAATAGATCCAGGATACCAAACCTCCTCACACAAGCAATCAAACCTATATAAATTATAGTATGCTAAATAAATAATAAAAGCTATAATAAGGCTACTCAAAACCTTTTACCTGTGGACATGTTTTTAAACAAAATATGAAAAAATCAAAATCAAATCTCCAACTACCCACATAAGGCAGAGATTGATATGTCAGATGAAATTATAAAACACTTACTACAGAAAAAGGCAGAGTGATATGTCAGATTAAATTACAATACATTTACTACAGAAGAAGGCAGAGAGTCTGTAGAAGCCTTGTTTTTGGTATAGTGTATTATTTCATAAGCAAAAACAAGGGGAATCCTACAGCCTGGGTAGGGCTGCGGGTCATCCATCAACTGTGTGTCAATGTATTGTGTGCCCATGTGTGAAACAGTACACTGAATATAACACTGTGAATTGATTGAGTTGAAAATGGACACTGATATGCAACCCGAGGTTGAAAAGGTCAATGATGTGACCTTGAAGTGCATACCAGCCATGGATTTAAATGAATATGAGATGATTGATAAATATGCTCAAGACTGGATAATTATAGGCTGGGCATTGAAACCAAAAGGCATCAATAGGTAGCGTAAGTCCTTTTGATGCAAGAGTTGTGGAATATAACATTGTGCATTGATTGAGTTGAAAATGGACACTGGTATGCAAACTGAGGTTGTAAAGGTAGAAAATCTGGCCTTGAAGTGCATAGCAGCCATGGGTTTAAATGGTTATGAGATGATTAATAAATCCTCAAGACAACATAATGATTTATCAATGTTCCACCAAGTCCCCTGGAGGTGGGAGCGAGGGGGCGAGGGAGCGCGGGAGCGGCCTATGCAAAAGCTCCCTACCAATTTTCAGGAAACGTGGGGGGACGTCGGAGTCATAAAAATTATAAAATATAAAAATATATATAATATTATAATATTATATATGATATATCATTGGAAAATTTAATAATAAACATTTATAATGCAATTGTATTTTTCATTTTTGCAAGGAATGTTTATACAATCATCATACACCTACATCATGAAAGATAAATCATAAATGATAAAATTTAAAAATTATAAATCGATGAATGATGAATCATCTAACTGAAACAAATTTAAAAGTTAAAAGTTAAAACATACATCATAGATTCATATGTAACTTTGTAACTGTATAATCATTAATGTAACTACTAACAATGTACAATGAAAATAAAGTTTAAAATATCATGAGTCATGACATATACGATATTATATCAAGATTCAAAATAAACTTTAAACTGAAGTTTACAACTCAAGTCTGAAACATAAATATTAAAACTTAAAAGCAAATAAGTTTAAAGTTATGTTTGCAACAGTGAAACATAAAACATAAAACATAACTTCTTCCGACTGTGGGCTTCCTCCGGCGGCTGCGGCAAGTGCTAAGGGTTGGGCGGCAAGTGTTAAGTGCGGATGATACAATGATACAGTGAAAACAAATGATACCTAAAAATTAATTTAATTAAACAATCGATTATTAAAAAAAAATATATATATATATATATATATATATATATATATTTTTTCATTTTTTTTTTTTAATTGTGGGCCCCACACGCCCCCTCAAGCTCCCTCCTGCCCCCTCACGCTCCCTTCTGTCCCCTCACACCCCCTCACACTCCCTCTTGCCCCCTCGACCCCGTCCCCTCACGCTCCCTCTCATCCCCTCACGCTCCATAAAGCACCCTCGACCCCTCAATCTAAGGAAACGTCCCCCTTAATTTTTTGATTTTTGGGAGCGTCGGGAAACGTCCACTGGAAGTCCCCAAGACCCCGGAGCGCGAGGGGGCGAGGATTCTAGACCCCTAGGTGGGGGGGCGAGTCCCCGTGTAACACTATGATTTATACAGGCTGGACATTGAAACCATAAGAACCATCAATAGGTAGCATAAGTCCTTTTGATGCAAGAGTCGTGGATTTGGAATTGAACACTATACAAAATGCATGGGTTTTACATTAAGCATTAAAAGAACTGAAAAGCTACAACTTCAGGACAAAATTTACCTAAACTAGCATATTAAGATCCAGATCCATGTTAATACAAAATCAATTGATCACCAAAAGGATCAAAAAAATACTAAAGTGCAGACCAAGGGGAAACTTAAGGTTTATTAGATATGGATTTGAATTAAAGTAAAACAAATTTAGAATTAACACGAATCTATACTAAATATTTATAAAGGTTATTTATCACTGAAAATGTTAAATAAATAAAATAAATAATTATTATTTAAAACCAGTTCTAAAATATTCATTCATCAACTTATATCTATCCCAAACGGCCAAAGGAAAACATAAAATAAGATTGTAAATCACTACTGTTGCACAAGTCTAAATTTTCATGCTATCCAGACCCTGCAATGGGAACACATGGCCTATAAAAATTGGAATCAATTGGCAGCAGCGAATTCTTGAATCCCATGTCACATGAGGTCATGATTGTGAATAACTCCAGATGTGAATTGAAGATAACTGGATTGTCAGGACTCAGGAGGCAATGGTTCTACTGTCATTGGAACTATCAAGACAGGGACTCCAGGCCCTGGGATGCCCAATCATAATCCATGCTCTAGAGATGGGAACATACTGGCTCTTCATCAAACATCAGTCATCCTTCCACTCCTCGTTTTTCAAATGGTTGTGAAATGGAATTGATCAGTCAGGTAGCCTGCCAGAAGTGTGGAGAACAGTTTGGCAAGATGGAAGCTCTTGAAACTCATCATCTTGCAAAACATGTTGGTAAGAACCTGCATCCAAGTTTTGTGCATTGATTTTACTCAGACAAGAATGTGTTTCAGCCCTCCAAGTTTATATTTCAGTATGACTGAATGAATGATACTATTGTCTCTGAAACTATGAGAAGATGTAATGTTTTCTGCTTTTGGAATGATATTTATGTATGGTGTTTCCAAAACTGTGTTTCTCAATAGCATGAAACTTGGATAAGGTTCACTATGCTTATGATGGTCATTGTATTTTATGATTTTGCAGTCACTGAGACGCCCAATCAGGCCCTGGGACGCCCAATCATAATCCATGCTCTAGAGATGGGAACATACTGGCTCTTCATCAAACATCAGTCATCCTTCCACTCCTCGTTTTTCAAATGGTTGTGAAATGGAATTGATCAGTCAGGTAGCCTGCCAGAAGTGTGGAGAACAGTTTGGCAAGATGGAAGCTCTTGAAACTCATCATCTTGCAAAACATGTTGGTAAGAACCTGCATCCAAGTTTTGTGCATTGATTTTACTCAGACAAGAATGTGTTTCAGCCCTCCAAGTTTATATTTCAGTATGACTGAATGAATGATACTATTGTCTCTGAAACTATGAGAAGATGTAATGTTTTCTGCTTTTGGAATGATATTTATGTATGGTGTTTCCAAAACTGTGTTTCTCAATAGCATGAGACTTGGATAAGGTTCACTATGCTTATGATGGTCATTGTATTTTATGATTTTGCAGTCACTGAGACGCCCAATCAGGCCCTGGGACGCCCAATCATAATCCATGCTCTAGAGATGAAAACATACTGGCTCTTCATCAAACATCAGTCATCCGTCCACTCCTCATTTTTCAAATGGTTGTGAAATGGAATTGATCAGTCAGGTAGCCTGCCAGAAGTGTGGAGAACAGTTTGGCAAGATGGAAGCTCTTGAAACTCATCATCTTGCAAAACATGTTGGTAAGAACCTGCATCCAAGTTTTGTGCATTGATTTTACTCAGACAAGAATGTGTTTCAGCCCTCCAAGTTTATATTTCAGTATGACTGAATGAATGATACTATTGTCTCTGAAACTATGAGAAGATGTAATGTTTTCTTCTTTTGGAATGATATTTATGTATGGTGTTTCCAAAACTGTGTTTCTCAATAGCATGAGACTTGGATAAGGTTCACTATGCTTATGATGGTCATTGTATTTTATGATTTTGCAGTCACTGAGCTATTGCAAGGGGGTTCTTCCAGGAACATTGTGGAGATAATCTTCAGAACAAGTTGGCTGAAAATTGAAATCCCACATGGGAGAATTGAGAGAGTTCTGAAGGTGCACAACATGCAGAAAACGCTTGCAAGTTTAGAGGAATTTCGTGATATGATTAATTCAAAGGCAAGCAAATTGCCCAAGAAGCATTTGAAATGCCTGGCAGATGGTAATGAGCTTTTGAGGTTACACGGCACCACAATTATGTGTTCCCTAGGCAGGAATGGATCTTCTAGCCTATGCAAGCTAGAAGGAGGCAATGTTTGTAGGATCATTAGAACAAGATTTTTGGTGAAGGAACCAGGTTGCAGGGGAATCTATACTACAGCCACAAGTGGTAGAGTTCATGATTCCATTGCTTATTATGAAGATGATTTCATGTTCCCTACAGTGAAGAAGGCTTTGTTGGTATGCAGGGTTATTGTTGGTCGACTACACAAGCCTTTTGGATAACTTTGGAGAGTTGTCAGCTCCTACTGGCTTTGACTCTGTGGCAGGAAAAGTTGGTCTCTTTTCCAGTATTGAAAAGTTGTTTATCCTCGATCCCAAAGCGTGGCAGGAAAAGTTGGTCTCTTTTCCAGTATTGAAAAGTTGTTTATCCTCGATCGCAAAGCCCTTCTACCATGCTTTGTTATCATATGCAAGTCTTGATTGAGTCTGTCCTCACTCTTGCAATAGGGGGAGCAACACCATTCTTCATAGGAAGTTCCTTTTACTCTTATTTTGTTGTCTGTTTGACTAATCTGTAAGCACCTGCCTGCCTTACCCACTAAATTTTTGAATTCCAAATAACTTGATTATGTGTTGTGACCATCTATGGAAGGTTGTCCTGCAATCGATTTACATGGAAAGCTTAATTGTACTTTATGCTTATTAAGCACTCACCTCGCTTATTGTGGCTGGGGAGGTTGTTTTTTAATCTAGGTTGTAATTAAACGGATTATGTTTTGAAATTGATATACATGACTAAGCTTGGGTTCAAATGTAATTCCATGCTTGTTGAGTACCTATGTTCAAACTTCAAAGTGTATTTGCATGCTTATTAAGCACCCGAGTCATCACTGTGGTTGCTTATCAAGTAACCATCTTTCACATTCTCACTATGGCTTAGTGCTTGGGAGGTGTTTCTCACAACAGCTTGGGAGGGTCTGGAATGGATTTTAAAGTTCAAACTCAGGCTGGATCACATATTGTTGCATAAAAGGGGAGTTTATGCATTTTCCAAGTCTCTGGGCTGAGAAATTTCCAAAGCTGAGGTGATTTAGCTCCAATGAATATTTCCCTATTAAGCTTTGATGTTGCTTGCAGAGGTAAAATAGTAAATACTTAGTTAATTTAGTATTTCCTACCAACCATTAGCAATTCTCAGGGTGAGTGGTTTATTTTGGAAGCACTATTCATATTTTGAGAATAAAGAGTTTCTCAGTCAACTGATAACCATAACCCTTCATGTTCTCATTTTAGCTTTCAATGTATGATAAAGAAGCCTTGACAACCCAACTTTTGAGGCCAAAATAGTTATATTCTGGATTTTAATATATAATGAACATGCCTTGCCACCCCAACTTTGAAGGGCGAAATTTCTTCCATTTGTCGGGTACTGTCATATCAAGACATAGATAGCCCTCTTTGAGGCATGTTATAAGGTTCATGGCAAGTGGGGAATGTTAGATGAAAATATGTACATGAGTTGTGTGAAAAAATTGAAGATTTGAAATCAATTCATTGTTTTCCTGTCATGTCTTGCCATGAAAAAGTGATGCTCTTTTTATGTAAGTATGTTTGTCAACACAGTACGCAATGATTTGATCAACTTTATCATACAAAAAATGATTTGATGAGATTTTTTGAAATGGTTTATGGTTTACTGAGATGCTCATAAATGAGGAACATGTGGGCACTTGGGAATATTAATAGAAAAATGGTTTTCATTTAAATTCTCTGTTAAATTATCAATTTTGCAACTGTTAGCATTCAGAAGAGAATAGGAGAAAGAAGCAAAAAAAAACTTTTAATGGATTGGGCCATACTGTTATAAAATTGTCTTTCCCATTCTATGCCTGTTTTCTAATTAATTTATGACTACTTTCTGTCTTCTATTCCTTCCATTCTGTAATTCCATCCCTTATTAATGTACCATAACTGTCTGGATGCATTAAGCATACAGTCTTCTATTCCCCTATACACTGTAATTCGACTCTTGAATGGATTTTCTCTGCTCACTTGTCAGAAGAAATAAAAGATAAACAATATCACAACGTTGCATGGTTCTATTATTTATAGATTTGGTAAAATCCAGGAAATCGAACCCATGAAAATAAAATAAAAAAACTGACACAACCCGAAAAAATGCTGAAATTGTCAGAAGGAATGTGGCCTTTATTGCAGACCTACAGGCCCCCAGCGTTCTTTGACGATGAACAAGGGAGAAAAATGTAAAGAAATGAAAAGTCAAACTGCATAATCATAACAAATGAATGCTTATCGGCCTTTATTGTCTTGGATGACAGAGGACTGTGCCTGATGAATTATATCCATGAGATATAATGTATTCAAGGACCGAATCTTTGCCAAATTCCATGGGATTTTAAAGTAGAAAACATCCAAGAGATTATCAATTTTTTAGTAGAAATCTTCTTAGTATCTCGGGAACCAATAACCTGAAAAAGACAGAAAACCCATGCCATACAAGGAAAAAGGAGAAACCCACCTGGAAAACTTCCAAATGAAATTTTCCCGAGAACTCCTGGAGACTCTGCTTTGCAAAAGGTGTCAAGGCCTGCTGCACCACCAATATAGCTCGAAACACACCCTCAGATTTCATGCGTTCCACATATGTTTTGATGGTCTTCACTCCCACTTTGGGCTCTTCCGGATAGAAGACGAATATCTGCAGAAGTCAAAATCCAATTGAAATCAATCAACGTATCGATTAAGGCATACAGAAAAGATAGTTATTAATAAATGCAATGACCTGTTCAGAAGGACTGTTGCGCTTGGCTTTATTGATAACAAGATCTTCCTTCTTTGGGTCTTCTCCGAACTTATCGATGAACTGCTCTTTGGTCGTGTTGATCTCGAAATCACCCACGAGATAATCTCTGTCATGGAGCATCTGAAGAACGGTGCGTCGGATTCTAAAGAGCTTGTTTGTCTGCTCATCCAGCGCCATGGCGAGCTGCTCAGCTTAATTCCTTAGCCTTCAAAGAGGAGTTGTTAACCCAAAACCGTTTTATAGAGAACCTTTTTATGGAGTTCTCAAATAAAACCTCTTGGCGAGCTGCTCAGCTTATTAATACCTTCGCCTTCAAATTGGAGTTGTTAACCCAAACCCTTTTTATAGAGAACCTTTTTATGGAGTTCTCAAATAAAACCTCATGGCGAGCTGCTCAGCTTATTAATACCTTCGCCTTCAAATTGGAGTTGTTAACCCAAACCCTTTTTATAGAGAACCTTTTTATGGAGTTCTCAAATAAAACCTCCTGCACTCAAAGACTCGCAAAACAAAGCAAGCAATCTTCCGATCGCTGATTTTACTCTCGAATTAGTAAAGCGGACATTAAAAAAAAAAAAAATATATATATATATATATATATATATATATATATATTTCATTTTAATCGGTTGATCTTAAAATCTCACTCATTTGTTTAAAACCAAAATTTTAAAATAATATGGTTATTAGAAGACCAAAAATATATTCAACAAGTGTTATATAATAGCTATTACCTACAGCCTAACTTAATTTAAATATAGAAATGTTGCAATTTGAAAAATAAATGATAGAGGAGATGACATACCCTGGTGATCCTTTTTTTTTCTAAGTAAAATTGATCTATTAACAAAGGGATAATATTACAACGTGACCGTAGTCAAAAACTGTTGCCTTGGAGGCAGAATTTTCAAGAAAAAACAGAGATGGAGACTGCCCATTATTAGGGAGACCAGTCTGAAAATATTGCCATGACCCACGTAGGGGAGCATAATGAGATTTTTCAGAGTTTTCTTTCAGCCAAAAATGAGCAAAAAGATGCCAAAAAACTCCATAACCATCAGCACTGAAATAAACCCAATAGTTTGGGTAGCAGGAACAGAAAACAACCTTGCAGCAAACCAGCTAATCATTTGGAGGCTCCTCCACGATCTGGCACCAGCCTGAGGCGAGCATATCTCGGGCGAGCGCTTCTTCAAAAGCCGAGGGACCAGGATCAGCTGGGACCATGACCTCATCAGGAACAAAGCTCGCAGGGACCACCGGAGACTGCAACGGATCTCTGCCGCTTCCCAAATGGATATTCGAGTTCAGGGAAGCTTCCGCTTCAGGACCTGCAGGCCGCATACTAGACTCCCCATGTAGGCTTTTCTTAATAAATACCACCGAGAAAATAGCAGTGATCCTAGGGAGGGTGAGGGAGCTATTGAAGATAAAACGTGCAGAGCCCGTAGTGGGAGCAGAGGAGGCTAGAGGATGAGGCGCATGAGAACTCCAGCTTTGGCGAAAGTTTGGAAGGCGCCCCCGCCCACTGCGAGTTCGGGGGTAATGGCCAGTTCCCAAGCTACTAGAGAGAGAAGGCATGATCGAGGAGGGGTTGGAGTGTTCACTTGAGGGGTGACCCTCGGAGCGACCTCTTCGGCTCCGCATTTGGTGGCGCAGCCGAGGCATTGTGGGGAGAAACTGAGACCAGAGAACATCAAAGACGGAGGAAAAAGACTTCAAAAGGAGACCTGAGATCTGAAAGAAGCAGTAGGGGATCAGAGGAGGCAGAGCATCACGCAGCACAGAGCGCAAATCCAACCGAAAGACCCTCTCCCAGTGCTGAAGAAAACGACAGATGACGCCAATGCATATTAGAGTGAAAGCCAAGACCAGGTGACATATAACCCGGTGCAGATGATACCAATCCCCCGAATACTCAACACCAACCCGCGTAATAACCATCCTTCTCACGCAAGGAAGATCTTCCCTCATAACTGCATCCTTGATGCGAATCGAGCCAAAGCATGCGAGGGCAGGAGCCAGCTCTGTGGACGTCAAGTGAAATCTGAAGTTTTCTGAGCCCATGGCTTTGGTATGAGCGATGTGTAAATGCTGCAGGCCATCGCGCAAAGGGAAATTTAACTTCATGTACTGGATTGGCAGGTGTCGGCATACCTCACCGCACCTTTGTCCCATCTCATTAGAACTCCACTTGTACACCCGCATCCGGGAGAGTAGCCTCCCTTTGGATAAGTGAAATGCATTCCTATTTTTAAGCACGATTCTGAATTATATCAAGGTTTCCAGTGAGAAGAGCTCATCCATTATCCACTCCTGCATTGGCTAGAAGGTCAGCGACCTTGTTGCCCTCGCGTTTTGCATGTTGGAAGATGATGGCATGATTGGTATGGAGCCAATGTTCAATTGCTTCCAATCTGGCTTCAAGTCTCCAACTGTTGGCAATTTTGTGCGCATGAGCCCCATTGAGGAGTTTATTGGCCATGCTAATGAGGATTTGGGAGTCACCTTCAACTTCCAAAGGATGGAAGCCATGTTGCTAGGAAAGGATAAGACCCTGCCAGAGACCCTCCAATTCAGCAGAATTATTCGTATCCCATCCAATGTTTCCATAGAATAAAAGCAAAGGCACACCCTCATGATTTTTGAATATGCCTCCGAAACCAACAGTGCCAGGGTTTCCCTTGGAGGCGCTATCGAAATTGAGTTTGAAAGTATTCTAAGGGGGGGGACTCCAAGAAAGCTTGCTGGTGTTTTGGCTTTGGGAAGGTCTGTTATTGAGCGTTCGTTGAGGAAGTTGTATGTTCCAATTCTCCCATATGGCTTTCTCCTTTGCAAGAGTTGGATAGTCTTCTGGTATCCAAGTATGAAGATCCAGAGTCTCTTTGAGATTAAGACAAAAGTTGCGCCAAATGATGTCCACCAGAGTACTTTGATCTTTGAATATGTGCATGTTCCTTTCTTTCCAGATTGTCCAAAGGAGCAGACCTGGGATCAGTCTCCATAATTGGTTGAGAAGTTCGCTTTGATAAGGGTTCTGATGCCAGTGTCATATGGAGTTAATGATATCATCAAAACCTCTGCAGTTCTTTTGACAGCGGAAACTTTCCTTCTCCCATAGTTGGATGGAAAAAGGGAATGAATTCATGAGATGTTGGAGCGTTTCCTCCTGAGAGCAACAGTTGGGACACATGGATGGTCCATGAAAATTTCGTTTCCGAAGTTTGTCCCAAGTGAGAATTTTTCGATGCCCCAGAAGCCATAGGAAGAAAGAGACTTTGGGCCAGGTGCCCGACGTCCAAATTTTGCGCCAAATAGGATCCAATGGCCTCGGGTCGTTACATAATATTTTGTAAGCCTCTTTGGTGGAGAATGATCCTTTTGGGGTGTACCCCCATCTTAAGATATCCCTGCCTTCAGAAATTCTTATACGCCTTTTCTGGAGCTCGCGTTCCAAGGCCTCCTTGGCTTGGTTGTCTGCATTTCTGATCAGTCTCTCTATCTGTTTCCATTGCCTATAACCCTGAGCTGGCTCCTGTGCCCATTGTTGTTGTACTGTTTCTTGTTTTTGCTCTTCCCACTCTTGGCTAGGAGGCTAACTGTATATACTGTTGAGCTTAGGTATTTGTTGCCAGGCGTCCGTCCAAAACCTTGCAGAGCTACCATTCCGTATTTCCCAGAAGCTATGTTTTTGGATGAGATGGTAATGTTGTCTAGCTGCGTTCCATATTAGTGAGCCTTTTTCAACGGGAGTGAATCTGATGAGCTCTTCCGTAGGTCTGTGATTAGCGTACTTAGTGGTCCAGAGAGTTGCCCATGGTTTGTTGGGAAAAGAGAGCCATTTCCACCATATTTTGGCGCCCATGGTTTCATTGTTGTGCTGAGGATCTCTTATCCCTATGCCCCCATTGTCCTTAGGCTGGCAGACTGTCGACCATTTAGCCAATGCTCATTTGCGATGAGTGCCTGTTGTTCCCCATAGAAAACTACGTTGAAGAGCCTTTATTTTTTTCAGGACCCATTTAGGCATAGCCAAGATGGAGAAAAGATAGAGAGGCATCGCCTGAAGCACTGCTTTAATAAACATTGATCTGCTGGCTATATTCAAAGTTCTGTGGGTCCAAAGGTTGAGACGAGATTCAAGCTTCTCCAAGAGAAAACTCCAAGAGGTGTGCTTTATGGCAGAGTCAATTAGAGGAGCCCCTAGGTATTTGGAAGGAAGGGAGGCTATGGAGAAACCCAGGATGCGGGTGATGGCATGCTGAGTGACAGGCGGGGATGAAAGAAGAAAATCTGCGACTTGGTTGTATTTATACTCAAACCTGAGGCTTCCGAGAAGTCAGAAAGAATGGATTTATAGATAGTGGCTTCATGCACAGAAGGATACCCAAACAACATGTTATCATCGACAAATTGTTGATGACTGATAGCTGGAGAGTTGTGGACAGAAAGGCCCTTGAGAAGCTGGGAAGAGAGAGCATGTTTAATGTGAGGACCCAGCCCTTCCGCCATGAGAAAAAAAATGAATGGGGAGAGAGGATCTCCTTGTTGAATACCTCTGGAGGGACTGAAAGGTCGTGAGGGAACTCCATTAATAAGAATCGAGAAGAAAGAAGAGGAAATTAAACTAACAATCCACCGGATCCACATTGGGGAGAAACCAAAGGCTGTAAGCATTTTATCTATATAGATCCAGCTTAATTTATCAAAAGCCTTGGAGAGGTCGATCTTAAGGAGAATACCTGCCTATTTGGAGTGCTTAAGAGAGTGAATGATTTCGTGAGTGAGGATGATTCCGTCCAATATCTGCCTTCCCTCGACATATCCAGATTGTTCCTGAGATATGAGAAGGGGCAAGAGCGGCTTCAACTTGTTAGCAATGACTTTGGATATCACTTTATAGATAATGTTGCAGAGAGCTTTGGGACGAAACTTGTCCAGAGTTCTGATGTTCTCTTCCTTAGGGATTAGGGAAATGAAAGTAGATTTCAGGGTTGGCAGAAGCCAATGAAGAGTGCGAGATTCTTCAACCACATGCCAAACCTCCTCTTTGATGAGATCCAAAAAGGAGTGGAAGAAGGTCGTGGTAAAGCCATCCAGGCCAGGGGCTTTGCCCTCCTTTAGCTGGTGCATTGCCTAATCCACCTCCTGAAGCTGGACAGGTCGAAGAAGAAGTTGATTGTGTTCCTCCGTGATGAGCTTCGGAACATTTTGAGTGATCTTGTTGATTGCTGGCCTTCTATCTATAAGGGGTTCTTGATGGACCTCTTTGAAATGATTGGTGAACTCCTGTTCTATCTCTGCATGGCTTTCCAATCATTCCCCTTCGCGATTCTGAATGAAAGAGATGGTGTTGTGCATCCTTCTTTGTATCGTAGCTCTGTGGAAGAATTTGGTGTTCCTTTCACCTTCTTTCAGCCATCTGATTCGGGATTTTTTCTTCCATATAATTTCTTCCTGTGCTCTGCGCTCCTTTAGCTGACTGTGAATGAGCTTTTCCTTTTCCAAGGTCTCTTCTATGTGGCCCTCTGCGATGATATTTTGCTGGAGCTCTCTCATTTCCTTGTCGAGAACTTGCTGTGCCTAGAAGATGTTTCCGAAGGTCTCTTGGTTCCATCTTTTGATTTGGGCTTTCAGAAATTTAAGTTTCTGTTGAAACCGATACATTTTAGATCCCTCTGGCGAGGGGGAATTAGTCCAGGTGGATCTGATGAGGTCGTTGAAAGCGGGGTGGGAGAGCCAAAAACCTTCGAAGCGGAAAGGGTGTCTGGAGGATTTTCCTGGCCTTAGCCACTAGAGTGAGATCGGCCAATGATCAGATCCAGATAAGGGAAGGATGGAAGCCGAAAGATCTGTGCCAAGATGAATCGCGTTGTCAGAGATGAGGACCCTGTCTAATTTGGAAGTGATTTGCTACCTTCCTGCCCTGCGATTGCTCCAAGTATGCATTCCATTGCAAAATGACAAAATCAATAACAAATTGTGTTGGGAAAAATACTGGAGAGGGGGGTGAATCAGTATTTTCTGCATATTCAAAACTTTTACTTTTTCATGCTCCAAAACCCATACGCTACTTTGCTGAAGCCAACTAGCGTATACACGCGGATATCCTTTATAAAACTTGCGTATACAGAGAGATCTAATAATGCCATTAATTCTTCACTTATATCATTCCATCATTCATTCATTAGATGTTCTATAAACAGTAAACATGTGCAGTAAGAACAGAATAAACCATCACACATAAGCATCAGACATGAACACCAGGATTTTTAGGTGGAAACCCAAGACAGGAGAAAACCACCGCTGCAGTTGCTCAGCCTTCAATATTTTATTATAGAGAAAACATCTTACAACATATGTGTTGGTGCAGACTCTACCAGCACGCAGGCACCCACTTGCGCTCGTTTACCAGCCTCTCCTGGAAGGGAGCTCCAACCCCCTGACTCGTTTACCATCCTCTCCTGGAAGGGAGCTACGACCCCCTGATCTCGTTTACCAGCCTCACCTGGAAGGGAGCTACGACCCCCTGCTCTCGTTTACCAGCCTCACCTGGAAGGGAGCTACAACCCCCTGACTGGAGGCTACAACCCTCAGCACCTCTATGGACCCCGTTTCATCAATTTTCACACTGGATCCAAAGCATCCTTTAGGACACCACTTGCAGGCCACGTTTCATCATATTTTCAGACTGGACCCACTCCATACTTTTAAGCATAGTCAACCTTGAAACAGATACATATAACTCATACGATATCAAGAACAACAGGACGATCAAACATTTCTTAATTACGTACTTCAGCAAACCCCAGCTTACATACCGCTTCTTTGATCGCCAAGATCGATGTCGCGTATATACGCGCTTCCATTCACATAAACCAGCGTATACTTCTGTACATATTACAGAGCTAAATTTATTGCGCATATGCGCTTTCTCTTCAGCGAAGCCGCGTATATACGTGCTTCCTCTTCGGCGAACTAGCGTATGGTTCTTCAGACTTTTATATCATTGCAATTCTTCACAACAGACAATATCACTAGATTTTATCCTTTACCTCGGTAATACGTATGTTCGCCTCATCACGATCTAATCACTCCATAAACGTATCTAGCAAATACAAACAGATTTCGCATTCAGATCCTTCTCCTTCATTGGTGCATCATACATTCGCATCTATTCATTCAACTCGTAACCCTTTCCATTCAGATCTACTTCGCAGAGAAGTATTCATATTCAAGCTCGACATCTGCACCCACACTCATGATATGCAATAAATGAATTTCTTTCTCTTTATATAGGTTTACCCTTTTTCAATACCATGAGCCCTTTTTCAATACCATGAGCCAAAACCACATTACTTCCGATGGTATTCCTGGACGTGGTCATTTAGATGAATCATTACCCAATACAATGGGCCAATACCATGGTGGTTACCCCTGGTTTTGCACTTTATGAGTGCTCTTGCCCATACGCGACTTGGCACGTTGTTTCCCGCGTGCATACGCGACTTCTCCTAGACAATTCCGCGTATTCCTTGAGACATACTCTTTTCATCATAGATCTAGTTCATAGTGAATTTCTTTCTTCATTACCTTCTGTACTCACTGCGGATACATCAAATTTACATCATTTAACAGGTTCATCAAGACATGTTCTATCAAGCACAACTTCATCAAGTCGTATTGCTATTCAAGGACAACACTCTATAAAATTGGTTGTCATCAAGGACAACAACCAAAAGATCAAGTATTTTCAACAAACATCATATCACATCAGATTTACATCATTTACCAAGTCCATCAAGTCAAGAATAACTTCATCAGGTGTATTGCCATCAAGGACAACACATGCCAACAATCTCATGTCTTCATCTTCATTCAATGGGTTGCCATCAAGGACAACACTCTGCATCATATTGCCAACAATCTCCCCCTTTGGACTTGATGGCAACCACGATGGTGTTTGGTTACTACAACAGATAGGTACATTAAGAATACAATGGCACCATGTCATTCTCTCCATTTTTGACACCATTCTTTCTCTTCATTCAAACACCATGTCACTCTCCCCCTTTGACATCAAGGGCAAAGGGAGGATCAAAACCAACATACTCTCCCCCTTTTCTCCTCATGTGGAAGAAGCGTTCTGTAGATCTGATGTATACTGAAGTGACCAAGCTCCCCCTGAGTTCATGCTAAATCTTCAAACATATTTTTCAATGAGGTACATGACTCTATGAACTTCCTATCACACAAGACTCATACTTACATCAAATATCCAACCAAGTGGATTTACATATGAGACCTAAATACCCAACCAAGTGGGTTTACAAATTTGACTCAGCTACCCAACCAAGTGGGTTTACAAAATTTGTCAAGTCCTTACATGACTGAAAATTACAATTTTACATCATGGGTCTCAACAAGACCTTTTCATCAAAATACAAATATGACCATTTATGACCAAGACCAAAAAAACCTCAAGAGAGATCATATATCAGAACCACCATAATGCCAACAATGCATTATACTCAGCAAGACTAGGGCTCCCCCTGAAAATGTGCATTCGAACATCCTTTCCATATGACTAAGGCTCCCCCTTAGTTTGTGCATCCTGAAAAATTTCAACCAATCATCAAGGCATCTTTAAAACATCAGAGATTGAAACAGTATTATAAGAGCTGGAACATCACCAGAGATACCAGAGATACCAAACAGCACTGCAGCTGTGCTGAAGAGAGCTGACCCCAAACAGAAATTTGTCAGCAATCAGACATACGCGGTTTTATGTGCATGAACTCGCGTATATACGCGACTGTGTTTCAGGAAACCCGCGTATCCAATACCATCTTCTAAATTTTAACCAGATCTGATCCTCTTGTGAGAAAAAGACAGTGTTCAGCTTCTTTCTGGGATATTTGAATGCTTCCCTGGACTACAGATAGATAGAACAGTGTAGTTGTGTCTTCAAGTGTCATCCAATGGTTGTAGCATAAGCACATTAGTAACCAAGCCTTCAGATTCTTTGCAGCATCAATACAATCTTTCCAAGAGAGATTATCATACCAGAACAACATCTTCAAATATGTGTCAATCATCCATGTGGTCCAATATCACCATGATCTTTAAGATTTAACATGAAGTAACATATGTAGGGAAAAGATCTCAACCATAGTAACAAACTCTGCATGATCTATTCTTATCTCTGAATCATAAGACTTCCAATTCATCCATGTGTGAGCACAAAAGATACTTTTCAGCAAACAGGGCTCAAAATCTCATCATAATAAACCATGTACCAAGTCATCATCATTTGAGCATGAGTATCACAAAAACCAAAGAATAAGTAGTCATATTGCCAACAATGCAATCATTAGTATTCAACCTGCTGCTCCCCCTGAACCAGTGCTCCTTCTTAACTTGTGCAACCTGAATACGTTCATCAGCAAGTCATCAGCAACAATCTCTGCATGAACTGCCCTTATCTCCGAATTATAGGACTTTCATCTCAACAATGAATACTCTTCATCAAAAAGCAAATAGGACTCATCCACAATCTTCAACATAAGAAACCATGTATCATATCATCATTATTTAGAACTGAGAAACTAAGCTGATATTGAGTCAATAATACAGTTATTAACAGTCAGACTGATGCTCCCCCTGAACCTCTGCTCCAGATCTTCATTTATCATATAAATTCTCTTATCATCAATGCATACGCGACTGTGTCTGATGGAACTCGCGTGTATACGCGACTTTTGTTTAACGAACCCGCGTATGGAAAGTGAAGCATAGAATATTTTCACATTCCTTCATCTCCCCCTGAACTTGTACTTCCTGTACCTGTCTTCTTCATATCAGATGCTCTGTCAGAAATACATATAACCAGAATAATCAAATCAATCATGAGAGTCATCATACATTGCTCCCCCTATGATGATACATTACTAAATCTCATAATGTATCCCACATCATTCCTGCAGTCAATAAGAGAAGTAAGCTTCAGAAGCGGATGACTGCAGTAGGGTCAGTATTCCCTACGTTTCTGACTGGTCCTCCTTCTTTTTCCAAATTTTCTTGAACTTCCTAACTGTGTGTTGAAAATTGTCCACTTTCTCAGATCTGTTCAACCTGCATTCCTTTTCTACATGTCCATACTTGTTACAAGAATAACATCTCATGTGTCCAGAGAAATAAGCATAAGAATCATAATGAGTATTTCTAATCTTCCTCCTTTTACAATCAGCTTCTTTATGTCCATACTTGTTACACGAAAAACAATATCCCTTGAAGAAACCAGAGTACCTTTCTATGTAGGAATTGTTTGTTTGAGGCTGAAATGATCTGCTCCTGCAATTTGCTGCAACATGCCCATAATTATGACATTTAAAGAATTCAACATTATTGACTGATTTCCTTTGAGATTTCATCATTGTTGGTTGACCTTTTGTCTCTTTCAACACTTCAGGTTTTGCATTGACATCCTCTGAATTTTTAGCACTTCCTTATGAGCTAGATTCTCCTTTAACAGTTTCATGGAAACCAAGACCAAGTTTGATAGCAGGAGACCTTTGATTACTCAGAATATTGTCCAAAATATTAGTACTATCTTGAAACCTCAAAAGTTTAACCTTTTCTTCTAATTTACCTTCGAGAATGTTTACCTCAACCTCCAAGGCTTGACATTGCTTTGTCATGCTTTCTTCTTTCCTTCTTCCATCTTCTACTTGATCCTTCAGATTTAGAATCTCTTCTTTCAACCAATTCTCATTTTCTTCACATGTTTGTTGCAGCTCTTCATTCTTCTTATTTGATTTTTCCAGATCTTCTTTGAGAGAGATGATTTCTGCTTCAAGGCCTTCCTTTTCAAATGACAGAGGTTCTTCATTCTTCTTATTTGATGCTTCGAGATTTACTTTCAGAGATATGTTTTCTGCTTCAAGTTCTGCATTCTTCTTATTTGATTTATCCATATCTTCTTTGAGGGAAATGATTTCTGCTTCAAGTTCTGCAATCTTCTTCTTTGATATTTTCGGATCTTCCCTAAGAGAGATGATTTCAGCTTCAAGTCCTTTACTTCGATTGTATACATCATCGAACATCCTTTTCAGTCTAAAGATCAAAGCTTTGGAGGCAAATTCCTTCTCATTAAATATTCTTTGTTGATCTTTGATAACTTCTTCTAGGTCCACAACATTACTTTCACTATCTGTACCATTGTTTGCACTAAGAAGATTACTAGGACCCCAATCACTATCTGATTCATCTTCTTCAATTTCTGCTATACAGGTTTTCTGAGACATCTCCTTGCTTCGAGTAGCCTTCTTCTTTTGCTTCTTTTCCATGAGCACTTGTAGAGCTTGGTCAGAATCTTTTTCATCTTTAATCTTGACAGCTTCTTCTAGATCCATACTGTCACTTTCACTATCATAATCTTTGCATATACAGTTAAGTAAAATACAAGAACAACGATTAATACCTGTTTCATCTCCTTCAATTTCTGCTATACATGATTTCCGAGGCTTCTCCTTTCCTTGAGTAACCTTCTTCTTTTGCTTCTTTCCCATTGCGACGGATCTCCTTCAAGTGATCAAGCTTCTGCAGAAGGACCTCGCTCTGATACCAATTGTTGGGAAAAATACTGAGAGGGGGGGGTGAATCAGTATTTAGGGAAAACTAAAACTTTTTACTTTTTCATGCTCTAAAACCCATACGCTACTTTGCTGAAGCCAACTAGCGTATACACGCGGATATCCTTCATAAAACTCGCGTATACACAAAGATCTAATTATGCCATTAATTCTTCACTTATATCATTCCATCATTCATTCATTAGATGTTCTATAAACAGTAAACATGTGCAGTAAGAACAGAATAAACCATCACACAAAGCATCACACATGAACACCGGGATTTTTAGGTGGAAACCCAAGTCGGGAGAAAACCACCGCTGCAGTTGCTCGGCCTTCAATATTTTATTATAGAGAAAACATCTTACAACATATGTGTCAAAAGTGGTGACTTTAATGTAAAGACGTAGGCACCCACCTCGCGCTCATTTACCAACCTCTCCCGGAAGGGAGCTCCAACCCCCCGACTCATTTACTAGCCTCTCCCCGGAAGGGAGCTTACGACCCCCGAGCTCGTTTACCAGCTCCCCCACCTAGAAGGGAGCTACGACCCCCGATCTCATTTACCAGCCTCACCGGAAGGGAGCTACGACCCCCGACCGAAGGCTACAACCCTCAGCGCACTCCTCTATGGACCACGTTTCATCAATTTTCACACCGGATCCAAAGCATCCTTTGACACCACTAAAGCACAAGCCATTCTATTTTCGACCGAACCCACTCCATACTTTTGCCACGCTTAACCATGAACAACATACATATAACTTACTGACAGATATCAGTAAACCAGCAGAACAGATCAGACATTTCTTACCACAGACTTCAGCAAACCCTAGTTTTCATACACGCTTTCCTTTCTCTGATGTCGCGTATATACGCACTTCCGTTCACATAAAACAGTGTATACTTCAGTACAAATTATAGAGTTAATTTTATTGCGCATACACGGTTTATCTTCAGAGAAGCCGCATATATACGCACTTCCTCTTCGGTGAACTAGCGTATGGTTCTTCAAACTTATATGTCATTGCAATTCTTCACTGCAGATACATCACTCGCATTTTATCCTTTACCCAAACAAGTCGTCTCATCACATATCTAATCATTCCATAAACAGATGTAGCAAATACAAGCACATTTCAGATCTAGATCCCCTTCTTCATCATTGGTGTATCATACACTCAGATTTATCATTCATGTGTAACCCTTTCCATTCAGATCTACTTCAGAGAGAAGTATTCATTCAAGCTCAGAGATCTTGCACCCACACTCATGATATGCACAATGAATTTCTTCTCCTTATATAAATTTACCCTTTTCCAATACCATGAGCTCCCTTTTTCAATACCATGAGCCCCTTGTTCAATACCATGAGCCAAAACCACATTACATCCGATGGTATTCCTGGACGGGGTCATTTAGACGAATCATTACCCAATACAATGGGTCAATACCATGGTGGTTTCCCCTGGTTTTGCACTTTATGAGCGCTTTTGCCCATACACGACTTGGCACGTTCTTTCCCGCGTGCATACACGACTTCCCCTAGACAAATCCGCGTATGCCTAGAGACATACTCTTTTCATCATAGATCTAGTACATACTGAATTCCTTTCTTCATTGCCTTTTGTACTTACTGTAGATACATCAGATTTACATCATTTAACAGGTTCATCAAGACATATTCTATCAAGCACAACTTCATCAAGTAAGTTGCTATTCAAGGACAATACTCTATCAAGTGGGTTGTCATCAAGGACAACACCCAGCATCATATTGTCAACAAACATCATATCACATCATTTTTGTATCATTTACCAAGTCCATCAAGTCAAGAATAACTTCATCAGGAGGATTTCCATCAAGGACAACACATGCCATCAATCTCATGTCTTCATCTTCATTAAGTGGGTTGCCATCAAGGACAACACTCTGCGTCATATTGCCAACAAATTGTTGCAGATGAAGTCTTTGAAGTGGCTATTCTCCTGATCCAGTTTAGCTCAACCTCCCTGCTTTTCCTCCAGTTTGATAATCATATTGAAATCTCCTCCAGCTATCCATAAAGGATGGATTCTATTGAGATTGAGCATTTCTATAGTGTCAAGTAGATCAATTTTGTTGCCCGCCTCCTGAGGGAAGTAGAAATTGGTTAAATGTCCATGAATATTAGTGTCGATAATATGGAAAGTGGCTTGAATGATGTGATGGGAGGCATGAATATCTAAGAGTGTGATGGCTTGTGTGTTCCAGGAAATTACAAGACCACCCGAGGCGCCAGAAGCATCCACTGCAACCGAATGACTACTTGGCCATGCTCTAGAGAGGATCTGACCAAGAGTATAGCTGTTACATTTAGTTTCTTGCATAAAGAAGATCTGGGGTTGCTCCTGCTTTATCATATTTTTTATCATTCTGACTTTGCTGGGGCTGTTGAGCCCTCTTAAATTCCATGAAGTGAGCTTCATGATCCACTAGGGGTGGTTGGCTTGTAATAATTTGTCAGCTTTGCATATCTGCCTGAGTCCACCAGGATTTTCCCTATTGTGATGGTTCTTTGAAGATCAGTTTTTCTTCCCCGTTTTTTGGAGTCTTTGGGAAGAAATCTTCCATCCCATTGACTGCCCAGTTGTATGCCTAGTTGTTGTTGCTGGTAGGCCCTGGAGATGATAACTTCTAGGGCATTGAGTTGGTGCTTTGGAATCTTGTCATAGTCTTTTCTTTGACATGCGTGTTCCAGTTCAAAAATGTCAAGACCTCTCAAGTCGATACTTTCCAGCTCTTCCTCCATATGTTGTGAATGGCTGCTGTCTACAGAAATGAGTGCAGTTTGCAGAGGCTGACTTGGGATGCAATCAACATCCATGCCATTTGGCTTCCAGTCCGGGTCCTTTAAAGGCTCAGTGGGGATTGCAGAGCAGTCCTTCAGGGAAGAGGAAGGGTGTTAGTCCCTATATCACTAGTATGCCCCTTATTATTGTTAGTGTAAACCCCTTATTGTTATTATTGTACCCTTGTAACCCCCATTTTGTTATTATTGTGCCCTTAAATTATTATTGTTAGGTCGGCTAGGATTACATTGTGGCCCACTAGGATTACATTATGGCCCCATGGACTCCCATATATAGAAAGGAGGTTTTGTAAATTGTATCATCCAAGAATTGTTCATTCATGTAATGTATTGGAGGTTGCCCCCTCGAAGTGGCTCATTTCTAAGGCGTGAATATCTCTTTTCTTCTCTCTTTGGAGCTGGTTACACAACATTTGGTATCGGAGCTTTGGGATTCTAGGGTTTCGCTGCTCCAAACAGGTCATCGTGGCATTTTCGCTATAAATTTTTTTATACGAAGCTTCAGAAGCTGAAATTTCTAGGGTGCGAAGCTGAAATCTTTAGGAAGGTTGTCTAAAAATTTCAGATCTTGGTTCGCAATATTTGAGGAGATATCATCTGTGGAAGTTAGGTATTTTTTCAGGCTCATAAACAGGTCATCGTGGAATTTGCGCTATAAATTTGTTTGTACGAAGGGTCAGAGTCTGAAATTCATATGGTGCGAAGCTGAAATCCTGAGGAAATTCGTCAAAAAATTTCAGAACTTGGTTCGCAATATTTTTGGAGATATGATCTGTGGAAGGTAGTGCTTTTTCAGGCTCCTGAATTTCATCTCAAAGAGGTGATCGTGGGAAAAGTTCAATAACTCTCTCTCTGAAGATTGGATTGGAGTGTCGTCAAAATTGGTCACAAGTACACAGCCTGTAGTTTCTTCGCTATCAATTTCAGAGACAAAGGACAAAACAGTGACACGTGGCAAGTCGTACAAGTTCGCTCTACTGAACCATTCCAGAATTAGGTCATTGTGGGAGATTGGACACAACTTTGTCTTGGAGCATCAAAATCAGGTCAGACCTGTGGCATTTGAAAGAAGCTTCAGAGGGATACTACAGGGCTGAATTTCAGATATCGAATATTTTCAAGCACAGAGATAATACAATTTCAATATCGAGCTCCTCAAAGCTAGTAAAAGGTGTGTATTTTTTTCCGAATTGCATAAGTCTTGTTTGAAGAATCAAGTTGAATTGATTGCAAGGGCCTATTGTAGAATAGATATCAATATTGGAGTCCGAAATGGCCCCTAAAAAGAATTCAACACCCATTAAGCCTTTAGAAGGCTCTACTATTACTCATGAAGATGAAGAATGGCAACATGACATGTCAAAATTACAAGAGCAAATGCAACAAATTTCACTCTCGCAAAGAACAACAAAAATTGAAATGGAAGTTTTGAAGAAAGGCGTGGAAACTAAGATGAATGGTTTGGAAGCTAAGATGGATGGCATGGAAGTCGGCATGGAAGATAAGATGGATGACATGAAGAATGATCTAAAAGCATACATGGAAGGCTTGATGACAAGCTTAAAACCAGAAATGATTCCTAATGGCGGAAATATAGGAGAAGAACCTCCCGATGAGAACAAAATAAATGTTAATCATGATTCCATAAACTCGAATGTTGGCGGAAAGAACCACCATATTCCAAAAATGGATATGAGGAAGTTTGATGGAAAGGATCCTGTAACATGGATACTACAGATGGAGCAATATTTTGATCTCCATAACGTGCAAAACACACAAAAGGTACGCATTGCAACTTTACATTTAGAACAAAATACATTTGTATGGTATCGATGGCTTTGCTCCCGTAAAAAAATCGTCACTTGGTCAATTTTTATGGAGGAGATGATAGCACATTATGAGGATACTAAGAGCAACACTTTCTTTAGCCAATTGATAAATCTCAAACAAAAGGGTTTAGTGGGGCAGCACATTGAGGACTTCCAAAAATTGAATATAAGGGTAACTGATATTCCAGAGGAACACAGGATTGATCTCTTCATATGCACTTTAAAGGATAACATCCAACATGAAGTTCGCGTTTTGGAACCTGATTCATTGGAGAAGGCATTCAGGTTGGCAAGAAAAGTTGAATGTAAAATTATGGCTACAAGGAAGCCTACCACTCAATTCTATAAAGAAGGAAGTGTTGCTACGCCTAGATTTCCACAACCTACAAGGTTGACACCACAACAATTGGAAGAAAAAAGAGCAAAAGGGCTTTGCTACAGTTGTGATAGCAAATACACTAAAGGTCATAAGTGTGTCGAGAAGAAATTATTTTACATAGATTGTGAAGAGGAAGAAGAAAATGAACAAGAAGAGGATATACACCAGGAACCAGCCCTAGAAGAGGAAGAAATGAATCCGACCATATCATGTAATGCACTGGCAGGAATTACCACTCCTCAAACTCTCAAGATAGAAGGACATATCAAGAAGAAAAGGGTAACAGTGTTGATTGATTCAGGTAGCACCCATAATTTTATTCATTGTAAGGTAGCCAAGGAATTAAATTGTTTCCTATACCCAGCACCAGAATGTCAAGTGATGGTTGCAAATGGAGGAACTATAAATTGCTCTGAAAAATGCCATAATATCAAGCTAACCATGGGGGAATATGTATTGACTAGTCCAATGCTTGCCATTCCTATGGGAGGTGCCGATGTTGTACTAGGAGTACAATGGTTACAATCTTTGGGGACGGTAGCTTTTAATTTTCAAGAACTTTTCTTGAAATTTTTTTCAGAAGGAAAGGAAGTCGAATTACGGGGTATTGAAGGGAAGCCGTGAAGGATAATAAGCTCTAATGTCATGACAAAGCTTCTAAAGAAAGAACAACGAGGCGTAATTGCACAATTATGCTCACTAGAAGTTCCAACATCAAAATCATCTATTTCTGCAGATCTTCAACAAGTCTTGGACAATCATTCCAAGGTGTTTGAAACTCCCAAAGGACTCCCACCTATTCGTGATCATGATCATGCTATTCATTTGATTCCAGGAAGTGTTCTCCAAACATCAGGCCTTATAGATATCCTTACTTCCAAAAGAGCGAAATTGAACGTATGATTGCAGAAATGTTAGAGGCAGGTATAATTCAACCCAGTCAAAGTTCTTTCTCTGCTCCTGTAGTATTGGTACACAAGAAGGATGGATCATGGCGAATGTGTCCAGATTATAGGGAGCTCAATAAGTTCACCATTAAAGACAAATTTCCCATTCCTGTGATTGATGAATTATTGGATGAATTACATGGAGCAATTTATTTTACCAAGTTGGATCTTCATTCAGGATATCATCAAATAAGAATGAAGACTGAAGATATTCCAAAAACAACATTTCGAACTCATGAGGGTCATTATGAATTTTTGGTCATGCCTTTTGGCCTTACCAATGCACCTTCTACATTTCAAGGGTCGATGAATTCCATTTTCAAACCCTTCCTTAGAAAATTTGTGCTAGTATTTTTTGATGATATACTAATCTACAACAGGTCTTGGAAGGATCATGTTGAACATGTTGACAGGGTGCTCAAACTATTGCAGGAGAAACAATTATATGTAAAAAAGTCCAAATGTTTCTTTGGAGTACAAGAGGTGGAATATCTGGGTCATATTGTATCTCACGAGGGGGTTAAAGTGGACCCTAACAAAATTAAAGCCATTAAGGAATGGAAAGTTCCCACAACCATAAAGCGGTTGCGAGGATTTCTCGGGTTAACAGGGTATTATCGCAAGTTTGTTAAGAATTATGGGAGAATAGCAGCACCTCTAACAACATTATTGAAGAAAGATGCATTTTCATGGACTCCTGAAGCAACTAAGGCCTTTGAACGCCTTAAAGAGGCAATGTGCCTAGCACCGGTCTTAGCTACACCAGACTTCACAAAAACCTTTATTGTGGAATGTGATGCCTCAGGAAATGGAATTGGTGCAGCTTTAATGCAGGAAGGAAGACCCATTGCTTTTGAAAGTCGTCCAATCAAAGGAAAGTATTTACAGAAACCTATTTATGAGAAGGAAATGTTAGCAATACTGCATGCACTAAAGAAATGGCGAACTTACCTAATGGGAAGACACTTCAAGGTTAAAACTGATCATGATAGTCTTAAACACTTTTTGGAACAAAGACTATCTTCAGAAGAGCAGCAAAAATGGGTCACAAAGATGTTGGGTTATGACTTTGAAATAATCTACAAAAAAGGAAAGCTTAATGTTGTTGCAGATGCACTCTCAAGAAAGAATGAAGAGGTGAAAGCATTGCTTTGTGCCATTTCTATTATCCAACCGGATTGGATAACCGAAGCAAGAGATGAATGGAAGAAGGACAAAGATGTATGGACACTCATTCAAAAGTTGCAGCAAGATCCTAGTACATCTGATACATTTAGTTGGAAAATGATTCCTTATGGTACAAATATCGCTTATATCTTTGTAAGAATTCCCAACTAAAACAAAATATTCTTCTGGAATTGCACACTTCTCCTTTAGGAGGACACTCAGGATTTTTAAAAACTTACCACAGGGTGAAGAAAGAATTTTTTTTGGGATGGCCTTAAATCTGATATTCGAAAGTTTGTGGCGGAATGTTTGGTTTGCCAACAGAATAAAGTGGAAACAATTAAGACCCCAGGACTTCTACAACCTTTATCCATTCCAGGTCAACGTTGGGAGGAGATTTCAATGTATTTTATCACAGGTTTACCTAAGTCCGAAGGAAAGAGTGTCATCATGGTGGTAGTTGATAGACTTACCAAGTATGCACACTTTTGTGCATTATCTCATCCATTTAAAGCAAGTACAGTTGCTACTACATTTATGGACAGAATTCAAAAGCTACATGGAAGCCCAAGGGTTATTGTGAGCGACAGAGATCCCATTTTTACCGGAAATTTTTGGACGGAGTTATTTTCTTGTTTGGGTACTCAATTAGCTCATAGCTCATCTTATCATCCTCAATCTGATGGTCAAACCGAGATAGTAAATAAATGTTTGGAAGGATATCTTCGTTGTTTTGTATCTGATAAACAAACACAATGGGTCAAGTGGTTACCTCTTGCTGAATGGTGGTATAACACTTCCTTCCATACCGCAGCAAAAATGACCCCATTTATGGCACTTTATGGATATCATCCACCATCCATCACATCATCTTTAAGGGAAAATTCGAAGGTTCAAGCAATGGAAGATCACATTGAGCATCAACAAGAAGTTCTCCAACTCTTAAAGGATAACCTGAATTTGGCACAAAATCGAATGAAACAACAGGCAGATCAACATCGCAGCGAGAGAAGTTTTGATGTAGGAGATTGGGTATTTTTACGGCTACAACCATACAAACAAATGTCCCTCAAGCAAGCAAAGAAGTATAATAAATTATCGCCAAAGTACTATGGTCCTTACAAGGTGTTGCAAAAGATTGGTACTATGGCATACAAATTGGAGCTTCCTGCTTCTTCGCGAGTACATCCAGTTTTCCATGTTTCATGCTTAAAGAAGGTTATAGGTGAAAATCTTCCAGTTCAAACAGTATTGCCAGAACTTGATGGGGAAGAGAAGATCATATTGGAACCTGAAGCAGTCATAGAAAAAAGAACTCGACAACTACGGAATCGATCAATTTCAGAGTATCTCATCAAGTGGAAGAACTTACCCACTGAAGATTCTACATGGGAGGATGAGAATTTTATACAGAAGCACCCGGAGCTACTCAAGCGTTGAGGACAACACTTTTTTGAAGGAGAGGGGCATATTAGGTCCCTATATCACTAGTATAGTCCCTTATTATTGTTAGTGTAAACCCCTTATTGTTATTATTGTACCCTTGTAACCCCCATTTTGTTATTATTGTGCCCTTAAATTATTATTGTTAGGTCGGCTAGGATTACATTGAGGCCCACTAGGATTACATTATGGCCCCATGGACTCCTATATATAGAAAGGAGGTTTTGTAAATTGTATCATCCAAGAATTGTTCATTTATGTAATGTATTGGAGGTTGCCCCTCGAAGTGGCTCATTTCTAAGGCATTGATATCTCTTTTCTTTTGAGTTGGTTACACAACAAAGGGGGTTCTAAGGAGGAGGGGGAGGGTTAGGAGAGCTCTTCTGAGGGATGGGCAAGGAATTCTGGATAGGGTCAGTCGAGGCATTTGCTAGGATCTCAAAGCTGTTTCTTGTGGAGGGAGCTGAGGCACCGGTCTGCATGGGTTTTTTCCCGGTGGAAGTCTTTTTATTAGCTCTTTTTCGATTTGCAACTTTGGTGAAGCCATCTTGGGCCGATGAATCAGAGGGGCCAGAAGGATGGGGCTGAGAATTCAATGGGAAATCCTGGAACAGATGGCCAAGTGCATGAAATTTGCGACAAAGAAAAGGAACATGTGCAAAGTCTAAGGGCTTAATCCATTCAAATTCATCATGGTAAAGACTTACCGAGTCCGGAAGGGCTTGTCCAGTCGCATGAAGACGTAGATACGAGCATAGGAGGTGTATCTGTGCAGCTTTATTTCTTCCGCTATTTTGATGAATTCACCCAGGCCCTTGCCTATGTCTCTCAGCGAATCTTCATCCCAATATTCCAGAGGGAGTGAATACATCCAGATCCAAACTGGGGCCCAGCTGAAATCCTCCTTGTCGGGGTTAAATCTTTCAACCCATTCCCTTAAGTACAAGCCTGCTAAGTTGAAGAAGTAAGGGCCTTCATCCATGACTCTGTTCCTGTCTTCTAGGTAAATGAATATCGCAGTGAAAAACCATTTTGGACCTAACTGCAGGGTAACATGCCCCTTGGGTTTCCATTTTTCCAAGATCCATCCTTATAGGTCTTTCTCAGTTGGCCAGAATCCAATAAAATTTCCAATGAGTGCATGGTCCCTCATGTACTGAATTCGTCCATTAATCCTGTGGCTAGGAAGTTCAATCTTGGCCGTTCCACTACTATAGGTTTGCATGTCGTAGATGTTACCTTGGGTACTTCCGTTTGACCAGTCTCGGCCTCTTGCTTATCACTACTCTTGTCAGAATGAAAAGTTGAGGCGTTTTTCATTTCTTGCATTAGAGAATCCATAGTGACCGCGTGACTTTGTTCCGGAGCAGAAGTTCTTGTCATGTTCTGCGCATTATGCGTGTTTTCCGCTGAAGGGGAAGGCTTGGCGGCCCCCCCCTAAGGGTCAGCCATGGACGATTTAACAATACTTATAGGCTAACGATGCCAGGGGGCTGCGAACAGAGAATAGTGGTAGAGAGAACACAGACAGCTCCGTTGCAGAGGTCGATGAGAAACCCTAGGTTGTAGAGCATCCACATTTCCGAAACTTTTAAGTCCTTGGTTGGTTGGATTACTCAAACACTGAGCTACTTGCCCCATGCAAACACTTTCCAATGCAGGTCATCCACCATTTGGTCTAGCACAATAGGCTAATTATCAATGTTTGTTTCTTGAAACATTTCCCAAACTTTATAGTCCTTGGCTGGTTGGATTTCTCTAACACTGAGCCACTTGCCACTTCATGAGGGACGCCCTTAAGGGTTCAACATAGATGTGTGTATTCCTATTTCCAACACCCTCGTCAGGGCACACTTTGGCCAGTGTGTTGTTGTACTACTGAGCTACATGCCCCTTCATTGTGGGCATCATTAATGGTTTGACCTAGATGTACGGATTGCTATCTTCAACAAAGAAAACACCTAATTTGGAAGCAAAGCATCAAAACTGAACGAAAGAGAATGTATAATGAACAAAGTTTTTATGCCAACATTCTACCATATTCCAAAGTTGTCATGTTTGACTTCTAAGTCATTTATATAGATTTTAATCATTGATTTACGTTTAATTGAGTATAATTGCAGCCCAATTCGTTTCATATTTAATCATCCCTGAATTAGGTGTGCTCATGCTCCTAAGTCATGACTTTTGGACCTGTGTGTGGAAGTGCTCGTTGCTCTGTTTCCAAAGGTTTTGAAAGTGGTCATTTCAAAAGTCATCCCCGTTTCCAAATGTTGTCCTTACCCTGTTTTAGGCAACTAAGACTTCAAAATATTGTGCTCTTTGGTTGAATTGAATATTTTATTTGCATATTAAAGACTGGGAATCCAAAAGGAAAAAGTGGTTCCATTTAAAGATATGTGCAACCTAAATTATCCAAATTATTTTTATTACACTCCATCCATCTATTTCGTTGCAGCATTCCTAGTCCTTTAGTATTCAATTATAACTCTATAAAATCAAGATGGCCATCCATATTCAAAGGCTTTTGCTTTTTTTTGGGTTATCTTCTAATAAGGATTTTTATTTCCAAGTAATTCAACTACCAAAGGTAGTACATGCGAGTAGAGAAATAATTCAACTACCAGTTATTCTCCTACATAGTACATGCTTTGATAGATTATATCAAAAATCTTACCAATACAATAACATTGATTGTTGTATGTGGGCATTTTTGTTCAGGATGCTCCATTACACAATCAAGATGAGGTGCTGGATCATGCAATTGCACTTTCTCTTTTTGAAGAACTAACCAAACCAGATGGTATATGATGGAAATTTCATTTTTTTACAGTTACTTTTAGTTTAATTATATCATTTAGCTCGATGTTTTTCATATATTCAACTAAACCTTTGTTGCTTAACAAGACTTTGTCATTTCCATGTTTTAGTGAAACTGTTTATGGTTTGATACTCTCATACAACCTTTATCAAGTTACATGCACCCTCATTAGAAAAAACAAGAGAATTTTGCTTGCCATGACTATAGGGACCTAACATCTTTCTTTGTCATTGTTGACTTAAGAAAGTCTTTTAGCTAAGAAACTAGTTTCAAGGTTATGGCATAACTTGTCATATAAATTGAACATAATTTATATCCAAAATGTTAACTTGTAAACTACTTAGCTGGTTTTATGCTTTCCATTTAAAATCTACTTCAGTTTGAACTTTGAATGAGTTGTTCCATAGACTTGAATATTAAGAGATTTTGGTGTAAGGATTAAAAATTAGCCCATAAGGCCTCTCAGTTATTCATTTATTTTATCTAATATAACATTTACTATTAAATTAGAACCATTCGGCACAAATACATCATAGATCAAGATCATATTTTGTAGGGTGTCGTAGAATAAAAATAGGAGCAAGGACACTGAGTTCTTTCGGTTTTCCTGGTTCTTATTCATTTGGTGTATCTTTGCACCTTTAGGGGCAATTGCTAGTTTAAAGTTTAATTATTTAAAGGGTGCTAGCTCAATGGAAGAGCACCTGCTTTACAAGCAGGAGGTTGGTGGTTCGATTCCATCGTGCCCTGATATTCTTATATAGGGAATGACGAAGATCAATTTTTGGTGATAGATGTTCTTTTGACCATCATCAATGAGCTTATGGTGACATTTTTCAACCCTTACCAAAATATGAAATGGTGACGGTCAATGAACGCCACCATATATACGCATCAATAGTGACGACCATTAAAGGTCTGTCACCATAAATCGTTGTTGTTTATATGAAATGGTGAGGGTCACTGTTTGTCATTATAGTCATTATTCGTGATGGACCTTGATGTCACCAATGTGTTTATGGTGACGGTCAATAAACATCGCTATATATATGCACCAATAGTGATGGCCATGAAAGGTCCATCACAAAAAATTGTTGTTGTTCATATGAAATGGTGACGATCACTATTCGTCATTATAATCAATATTCGTGATGGAACTTGAATGTCACCATAACACATAATTTCGGTGACGCCACCTTTCGTGACGTTCAGTTCTTTGGTGATGGAGGCTATTGTCTGTCACCATTGCTCATATGAAATGGTGACGATCACTATCTGTCACTATAAATCATTATTGGTGACGAACCTTGAATGTCACCACAACACCTATACTTTTGACGACGCCACGTTTGGTGACGTTCAGTTTTTTGGTGACGGAAGCTATTGTCCGTCACCATTGCTCATAGGAAATGGTGATGGTCACTATTAGTCACTATAAATCATTATTGGTGACAGACCTTGAATGTCACCACAACACCTATACTTTCGGCGACGCCACCATTGGTGACGTTCAGTTTTTGGTGACGAAGGCTCTTTTGACCCTCACCAATGAGCTTATGGTGACCATTTTTTCCCCTCACCAATGTGATTTTTTCTTGTAGTGACCCTCTATCCTTCCAAACTTCTATGGACTTAAAACTGAAGATCTTGAAACCTTCTTATTTGAATTTGAAGTCATATGTAGAACTTATGACTACTTACAAGATGCTCAAAAACTTAAACTATTCCCTTCAACATTGAAAGTAGCAGCATTGAAGTGGTTTATGAGTTTGATCAACAGTTCTATTAGGACATGGGAAAACATGAAACAAGCATTCCTAGAGAGGTATTTGGATTATTGTATGCCAATCAATCATAAGGAGGAAGTGTTTAAGATGTTACAAAAAGAAGATGAAAATTTGGAAGATTTGCTGGAGAGATTTCATTACAATATCAAAAGAGAAAAAATGGAGAACTTAGATCAAGACACTTTAAAAGCTCTCTTGCTAAAGAAAATTAGGGATGAATGGTTCGATATCCTTAACATGATGGGAAAATGGGATATATCTCAGCTCACATTACCTGAAATATCTGACTTATGTATTAACCTTTCAAGAGGGAAATCCAAAACTGTAAAAGGCCCAAGAGACCCTACTCTTGTAAGGGCAAGTAAGTCTGCTTCTGAGACAGTAAGTAGGGTAGAAATAGGACATATGCTTGATGATTTCAAATCTGACATCTTAGGGAGTCTTAGTGAACAAATAGACACCCTTAAGTTACAAAATAAGCAGAAAGATGAATCTGATGCTTTAGCAATCTTTTGTCCCAAATGTAGAAAGAAGCATGCCTTGAGAGAATGTAATTTGGATGCAAAAGTTATAGAGACCTATGTAATTTGTTCAGAAAAACATGAAACCAAAAGATGTCCTTCACTTCCTAGTATTAAAGCTGTCTTTCAAGAGGAAACTCCTACAAATTCCACAGAATCTTTCAATTTTGTCTCTAGAAGGCCTTGGCAAGAACCTAAAACACAAGGATTCCATGATCAATTGTATAATCAACCTCCACTAAATTGGAATTTCTGCAGCAGAGCAGCAACCTTAGCCCCACTTTCAAAGATCCCAGCTTTCAGCACAAGGTTCAAAAAATCCCTATGGAAGATACTCTCAGTACTATTAGTATCCACCATCCTATCCACTATATACACATTTTCTTCCTCAACAAAATTTTCAACAAAATCCTCAAAATCCACAACATCAAAATCAACCATTCCCATTACCATTTCCTTAGAAATAAAATCAGTTGCTTGCTCAACCCATACCAAACCCCAACAATAAAAATCCTCAGAATACATATATGATAGAAGGCCAACAATTTTCAACTTATTTAATTACTCCTCTAGACCTTAGTGATATTCAACTTAGGTCTGGAAGAATACTTGAAAAGAGGAAACCTTCTGTGATCATACAAGAACAAGAAAACTCTGAGAAAGATTCTCTAAAGGTGAATAAAAGTATTGAAGAAGACACATATTTTCAGGACTCAAACATTGAAAAATAAAAACAAAAAGAACCAATAACTTCAACTCCTATATTAGAGCAGCCATCAACATCCACTCCTACACCTCCCTTTCCAGAAAGATTACAAATTGATAGAGGTGTAGAAAAAAAATTATGGTGCCTAATTAAGGGATTTCTGGGACAGAGTTGAGAAATTTTTGCATTAAGATTCCATTATTACAAGCTAATATGAAAAATATGAAATTCACCTGCAAAGAAAATAAAGTTGAGTTGAGCATGAAGAAATGAAGAAAGTAATAAGAGAGAAGAAAGAAAATTAAACTGGAAGGGTGAAAATAACAGTATATTTATGATGGGGTAAGATTGTTGCTATTCCAAAGTATCTTGACCCAGGAAATCCAGTTGTCAAAATTCACATCAATGGAATTGAAATTCAAAACACACTCATTGATTTAGGAGCAGCAATAAATATCATGAGTAGACAAATCATGGACAAACCGAAACTTCCTAATCTTCTCTTTACACCCACACTATTACAATTAGCAGATAGATCTGTGATCAAACCAGATGGGGTAATAGAAGACATTCCAGTGTCCCTAGATTCTTGGGAGTACCCTGTGGATTTCATGATCCCAACTCCTAAGAATAATCTAGGAGGCCATCCTGTTATATTAGGAAGACCTTGGTTGGCTGCTAACCGATGCTTTCATTAAGTTGTAGATCCGTGATATGTACATCTCTGATGGTAGTTCTAACTTAATAATTCACTTGTTTCTTCCAGCAAGACAATTACAGATTTAGATGATACTCAAGTGGAGGAGGATGGAAGAAAGACTGCATAACCTCTTCTCTCTTCACAATTTCAAAAATTAGTGAAGATAGTCAAATTATGAATACTTTAGAAAACTTTGGATCCTCTTCGGAATACAAACATGAAAAATTTCAAGAAGAATCCAACATTGAGTTTTTTTCATCAAGACAGATGTCTCTTTATTCTATGGATAAATTTGGTAGCTCTATAATTGAGATATTTCTAGGCAAAACTTTGAACATAAACGAGAACCTAGAAAAATCTCAACAAGAAGAGTTAGTCAAGATATTACAGAGACATTCTTCTGCATATGCATGGGAGTACACTGATATGAAAGGGATAAGCCCCAAGACTTGCACTCATCACATCTACATAGAGGAAAATTGTAAACCAATCAGACAACCTCAAAGACGAATGAATCCAAATCTTAGGGAGATTGTTAAAGAAGAATTGTAGAAATTGTTGAATGTCAACTTTATCTATCCTATTTCAGATAGTCAGTGGGTTTCTCCTTTGGTAATTGTGCAAAATAAAAATGGTAAATGGAGGGTACATATTGACTACCGAGAATTAAACAAAGCTACTCTTAAAGATCATTTTCCCCTACCTTTCATAGATCAGGTGTTAGATACCTTAGCTGGAAAAAAGTACTTCTCATTTCTAGATGGGTTTAGTGGTTATAATAAAATTCAAGTAGCACTTGAGGATCAAGACAAAACCACATTTACCTGTCCTTGGGGTACCTATGCTTACCGAGTATTGCCATTTGGATTATGCAATGCACCTGCAACATTCCAAAGGGCAGTATTAGGAATTTTTTCAAATCTAATACATGATTGTGTAGAGGTATATATGGATGATTTCACAGTTTATGGAAACACATTTGAAGAAGCCTTAGCAAACTTGGAAAAATTTTTAAAGAGATGTCAAGAAGCAAATCTTTCACTTAGTCATGAGAAATGTTTCATGATGTTTACTGAAGGTATTGTTTTGGGGCATCACATTTCAGGGGATGGGATTAGAGTTGATGAGTCAAAAGTTGAAGTCATCTCTAAATTATCTATTCCAAGTTTTCAAAAAGATGTTAGGAGTTTTCTAGGATTTACAGGATATTATCGGAGGTTTATAGAAAACTTCACCAAGATAGCATCTCCACTCTTCAAATTACTTACCAAAGATTGTGAATTTAAATGGAATTCTGATTGCCAGTTAGCCTTTGAAACCTTGAAAACAAAAATTTTTGAAGCACCTATTTTAAGGGGACCTAACTGGAAGTTACCTTTTCATATCTCAACAGATGCTTCTGATACAGCTCTAGGAGCAGTATTGGGACAAAAATACCTGATTCCTTATGCCATCTACTATACCAGTAAAAATTTGACTCCTGCAGAGTTAAACTATACTGTAACTGAAAAAGAGTTTTTAGCTATTGTTCATGCCATAAACAAATTCAGACACTATATAACAGGCTATGAAACTTTTTTTCACATAGATCATTCTGCAATTAGATACTTAATGAACAAATCAATTACTAATGGCAGAGTCATAAGATGGTTATTTATTTTACAATAATTCAACATTACCATTCTAGATAGGCCTGGAAAACAAAACACAGTAGCTGATTTCCTATCTAGACTCCAAAACATCAAAGATGACACTCTAGTTGAAGATCAATTTCCTGATGAATATCTTTTTGCAATTTCTACCCAAACTCCTTGGTTTGCCGACATTGCTAATTATTTAGTTTCAGGAAAATTTCCTTCAATAATGAATGCAAGAGATAAAAGAAAAATCATTTATGACAGTGAAAAATATTCATGGGTTGCTAATGAGTTGTACAAGACAGGTCCAGATTTGATCATTAGGAGATGTGTTCGGGAAGATGAGATGCCTGAGATTCTCAAAGCATGTCATGATGAACCTTGTGGCGGACACTTTGCTGATAAGAGGACAGCCTATAAGATCCTTAATTTAGGATATTATTGGCCATCCTTGTTTAAAGATGATAAAGAGTATGTCAAAAGGTGTGACAGTTGCCAAAGGGTAGGGAAACCTTCTCCTTCAGGTGAGATGCCATTACAACCTCAGGTACACATTGAACCTTTTGAAAAATGGGCTTTGGATTTTGTAGGACCTATTAGTTCTCCATCAAGACAAAAGAAATATATATTAGTTTGCACTGATTATGTTACTAAGTGGGTAGAAGCTAAACCATTACTTGTTGCTAATGAATCATCTGTAGTTACTTTTCTTTTTGAGGATATTTTTACTCGTTTTGGTGTCCTAAGGGAAATTGTTACAGATCAAGGAGCTCAATTTACATCAAGGCTAGTGGAGCAAATGATGGAGAGGTACAAAATCAGGCATAGAAAATCTACTCCTTATCATCCACAAGCAAATGGTCAAGTGGAATATACTAATAAGGTCATTGAAGGAATCCTAACAAAGATTGTTCATTTACATAGAAGAGATTGGGTAGATAGGCTTCCTGAAGCCTTGTGGGCCTATAGAACTACATGGAGAAACACAACAGGCCATACTCCTTATGAAATTGTTTATGGAAAGCAAGTTTTGTTTCCCATAGAGTTCCAGATTCAAACTTTCAAAATGGCAGTTCAGCTAGGACTTGATCTAACAGAGGCACAAAAGCACATATTGGAGCAGATTAATGAATTGGATGAGATCAGACAAGATGCAGTTCAGAAAACAAGTATAGTCCAGCAGCAAAGGACTAGATGGCATGATAAGTATATCAAGGAAAATAAGTTCAAAGAAGGTGACTGGGCTCTCTTGTTTGATTCAAAGTTCAAAGATTTTCAAGGTAAATTCCAAACACATTGGCTTGGGCCATATGAAATTGTGAATTTTTTTGACAATGGAGCAATAAAAATCAGGACAATAGATGAAGAAGAGGTCACTTTTCTTGTGAATGGTCATATATTGAAGCTGTATCATAAACCACTTTCAAGAGAAGAATTTGTCAAGAAGTTCCAGGAAAACAGTGATGTGAAGTTAATGAAGAAGAATATTTCTTCTTCATCAACTTAATTGAAT